>JAQIWS010000586.1:0-18786 GCA_034696085.1 Stigmatogaster subterranea | reverse complement strand
CCGTTACTCAGGCTCGGCGGTTGTGGACATATTACCGCTGAAATATTGCGGCGGATTATCGTTAGATATTAATTACTGACCTGTACCGGTAGTTACGTTTGCAGTCGGGTGGAGAACTCGTCCATTCGCCGTCATCAAGACAGAGAAGGATGTTAGCGCCGTATAAGTTGTAACCTGAGTAACAAAAATATTCGACCGATTTATTGACTGCGAAATCGGTACCCTCGTAAAATCCGTAGCTGATATCTTGTGGTGGGGGACATGTAGTAGCTGAAATTAACGACTTAATTAACAATTTTAGGAAGTATTCGATCTATTAACACGCACGTTTGCAATTAGGCGAAATTGAGGTCCAATTATTTTCTCCGCAGCTACTCCGTATTATTTTGTAATTAAAATAGAGTTAAAATTTTATAAATCATGCTGATAAAATTACTGTAACTCACGTCGTTTCGTGTGAGTAGCCCGCGGAGTCAAAATATCCATCGTAGCATACGTAACTAAGTTCGTCACCTTCGAAATATTCGTCATTAACTGGCCACGCATCTAAGAACGCGTTAGAAAATTCAAACGTTGGAGGACCGCATCGAATTCCTAAATCAACGTTACAAAGTTTAATAATTAAAAATAAAAAAATTGCAATAATTTTCTCGCCTCGTTTGACGCATCGGGGTTTCTCTTTAGTCCATATCCCCAGGCAGGTTCTATTCTCAGAACCAAGTAATTCGTAATCTGGGTCGCATGTATACCGAATCACCGCTGAAAACTTAAATCCATCGGGTGCACTTATTGAACCAAACTTTATATCTTCAGGTGATTTGCAGACATGGTCTTCGGGAGAAGAAAATTCGGTTTAGTTTCAGCGGTTTGGTTTAAGTTTGTTCTTTTAAAATTTCAGATTTTTTTTTACATGTTGCAATACAATTCCATCCACACACTCCGTTGTACAAACATTCAGTATTGTTATTCGGACAGTCTTCTGTAGTCTCACAAGAAGCTGGACACCTAAAATATTCGTCTCCAATTTTCCGTATATTTTTTTTCAATAATTCTTGGAAATAAAAAGTGTTAATTTTAAAACTCGAATATTGTATAATAATAATAAGATCTACGATAATGAAATATTGACACGCGGAATACTTATCTGAGAATGTTCGTTATTTGTATTTAAAATTAAAGCTTACCTTGAAAAGTGCCTTTAAGGAAACAACATGAAATTAAGAGTATTAAACCAAACTGCGCCATTTAGCTTCGCAGAAAGTGGCGATGTATCGTAATCTTAACTAATTCGGTTTATATAGTGTGGTTGAGAGTTGTTACCAAAGGTCACGCGTGCTAATATCAAATCGCGCAAAAGTAATAATTACGAAGTTCAACGAAGAAGGTCCAAATAATTAGATATTTTGTAATTTGATTTATTAACGCGTCGTAGAAATTAAAGAGATTAAAAGGATTAAGGAAACTTTTAACTTTGGTTATTACATAACGACGCAGGATACTGTGTTCATTAAAGGTCACGCGTGTTAGTGTCAAACCTCGCAAAGATTTTCTGTTAACTTTTTCGAAACTTAAATTAGATCTATGACATTAAAAACAAATAATATCAAAATAAAGATTTAATAACTTTTATTTAACAAGTTTTGTTTCATGGTTCAAAATTATTATCGAAGAACGGGTGAAGCGTTAAATATTGCTAAAGTGATAATTACTGATTTTAAACGTTTTATTTATGTATTGTGTATTATTAAGTTACACGGGACACTGTCTGAGAAGTTTACTCTCAGATATTTTTTGGAAGAATAAAATGTAAATAGACCGCGGTTTGATGCTACCATCTTTGTTACGCGCGTAAGAAAATATTTTAATTCCGAGTATTTAATATTTTTTTTTTTACCGAGTTTAATTATTTTAGTATCGTAAATGATCCGCGTTTGCTTCTGGTTAGATCATTGCCATCAAATGCGAACTTGTAATTCGAAAAATTTTGTTACTTTTAATTTTGGTTTTGTGAATAATTTAATTTCGGTGGGATTTTTCCCTGATAATCGAGGAGATTTAATCCTTAAATTAGCCGCCGCTGGTGAATTTAAAGTTGATGTCATTTTCAAACCCGAATTTTTTTTGTTTCGTTTCGTTAAAAAAAAAAAAAATCTCAAATCTTTTTCACTTTTTAAGATCGTTTTTTAGTTAAAAAATTCTAATTTTCCTTAACAATAACTTTTCACCGCTTTGAAACGGGCTCCAGGCCGCATTGGCGGGAGACCTTGCACCCCCGTCAAGGTTACGTCGTTGGCGTGCTCGTGAGGCCGTGGAAGGTGCGTTAGAAGCACAGAAACCTGCCGCCCTTCCAGCGTGGGTGCCCAGGGATGCAGATACGCGGCACACAAATAAAACAATCCAAAGCAAAGTACGGTGTCATTTATTCCCAAAAGTTGTATATCCTGGGTGGCTTACTTCACTGCTCGACTCGGTCCCGGTATCCTAATCCACTGGGTTATGTTTTGACAAGCTCCCGACTCAAGATCTCTAAACTCCCAAGTTTCCCCTTTTTATATCCCACCCCTAGCGGGTGGAATTCGTACTTTTACAACCCCCTTCCATCGTATATTTTAGACAAGCCCCGTCAGGGCGTGTAAGCTTGCACGTTACAGCTTTTGAATACCAAAAAAAATTAGTTAATTTGTTGCGTTAAGTGCATTTTGTTGATGTAACATTCTATTTTTTTAAACTGACTCATTTTTTTTATTCAATAGAAAGAATCACTCAACCCAATATGAAAGTTTATATCAGCTGGTTTTTTTCATATGATGTTGAAATGATGTTCATATATATTCGAGCGAATACGAAATTTTCCTTTTTACTTTTACTAATAAGCGTTTTCGCATTAAATAGGTTCATTCCTCCCACCAAAATAGTATTTTTTGTATAAATGAATATTAACCGGCCTCACGTTCAAAGATCGATCGAATACGAAAAACAAATTACCTTTTTTTCTTTTTTACTTTTACTAAGCGTTTTCTTATTAAACAAGGTCATTCCTCCCACCAAAATAGTATTTTTGTATAAATGAATATTAACCGGCCTTTCATATGACGTTGAAAGTTCCGCATAAAATGACAAATGTCTACAATAAATACCACTGCCAGCGGTTCCGTTTAACTTTATGACGTCATTTGTCATCCTAAAAGCGTATGAACGAGAAGAAACTCCATGACGTCATCAAGTTAATTCCTCTCTAGCTTTAAAACTTCCAATTACAATCCTACTGTAATTTTAAATTAGTAAATAATAAACTGAATTAGTCTTTTATTAGTCCAGTTATTAAGGTTCCAATATTATGGAAATGCAAAAGCACCGGTGGTAACTCAATAGCGACGTCCCCAGGTTGATAAAGTTCTGCGTCAATGAAATTACTTTCGGTAGCTCCTTAATTGAATAGATTTTAAAGGTATTAAGTTTCCGTTTCGCGTAGTAGAAAAGTAAATACAAATACAGTAACGCCACTAAGCCACGCCCCTTCACGGGTTTTGATTAAAAAAGAAAATAAATGAATTTATAAATGGTTCGTTTACATTACAGTTTAAATTTTACGCTCGCCGTATGGTCAAATTTTATTAAATTTAAATAATTATCGAGAGAGAGAAAAATAAACTACACTGTATAACTTGAAAGTTTTTTTGTGCGGCGCATGGTCGCTGTTACTCTCATCGATAATTATTATTGATATTTGTAAAAATGAAATAATAATAGTAAAAGTTTTAAGTAACAATTAATGAAAAACAATACCACGGAGTACTTGTAATTCGAAAAATTGTGTTACTTTTAATTTGGTTTTGTAAATAATTTAATTTCGGTGGGGTTTTCCCTGATAATCGAGGAGATTTAATACTTAAATTAGCTGCTGCTGGTCAATTTAAAGTTGATGTCATTTTCAAAACCGATTTTTTTTGTTTCGTTTGTTTCGTGAAGCTTTCACTTTCAACAGGGTTCGTTGACTGTAGCGATATACAATTTTTGTATATATATTTGTAAAAAGTAAAAACACTTCCTGATTACATGTATTTATTATCGGGGAAAATCCAAAAATTTTTGTTAAGCAGCAACTTTTTTTTTAATTTCTATCTTCGAATCAGCAACAGAGTAAGCAACAAATAATTTTTAGCTGCAAAATAAAAATACGCACTTATATAACAATTTCTTTTACTAAACATTACAGAAAAAACTTTGTAATTTTTCAACGAAATTTGTGAAATTGTGTAAAGTGAAATTAAATCTTTAACTTGGTACTTCCAAAGATCAAAAGTACCATTTTTTTTTTCACAAACCTGGAACCGTACTAACATTTTAGATAAATCTACTTATTAAAATTTCAACATTAATAAAACAAATAAATCGTTAACGTACAAAACTATCAAGATATAATCAAAAATAAAATTACCCCTATGAGATTATTATTTTCCGTTAATAAAAATTAAAAACCAAAACAAAGAAGTGGAACCCAAATTTAACAACAATTTTAGCTTGGTTTTTCTTTATGCAATCAGTGAATCTGCCGTTTGACAATGCGGTTCAACCTCTTCTCTCAGGTGTGGGCATTGAGCCTCTAATTCCTGCACCTGTTTCAGCTATTACTATTACAAAAATTAATACTGTACTTCAAATTCACGAATAAATAACATCTGTTGTACCTGTTCTTGTGAGTCAATAATAAGTCTATCTGTTCTTTCAAACTTCCTAATGAAATCCCTACAGAAAAATTGAAATTTATTTTCTAAATTAAGCCTCGCAAGATTGCCTTACTCGGTTAATCCTGTTCATAGCCCAATAATGCAATAATTGTTGATAATCGGCTAATAAGGTCTCGAATAGTGCTGTGTTGAGATTAATGTTGAGATTAAGCCTACGGTAAAAAACGGGTTAATTTAAAATTCTTTCAATTTATACAAGTATATTTTGTCTCGTCTAACTTGTCTTCTTTACTCTTCTTTAATACGACATTTTGTAAATCGTCAATTTCCTCTTGCAACTACACGATTTAATTACTACACGATTGGATTTCAAACTACGCTCCAATTCCTTTGTAACAACCGGATATTTTTCAGTTCTTGTAGCATTTCTGTTCCCTGTTGAGCGAACAAGCAGAACTGCAATTTTGTTTTTGTCAAAAAGCGGATGACGTCGTTGTTTAATCCCGGTCGCAGAGTAAATTTCTATCAAGAAAATGATGTTAAAAGACACCTATTTACTGCTAAAAATTTTGACTTATTAATACCATTTTCCGTTCTTTTTTCTTGTAATTGCTTTCGCAGCAACCTAAAAAAAAAGTATACAAATTCGATTCAAAGTGTATTCGTATATTTTAAAATTAATTTCGTTTATAATTTATACTGACAGTGCCAAGAGATCACTACCCCAAAGATCTTCTTTTTCTAATGGTAACTCTCTCTAATTTTTCCAATTCTTGTTTTAACCGCTATATGATCGTTGAGCTTTCTGGTTCACTCGTATTGCCACGTTGTTTCCAGCTAAGTTATTTCCTGTTAAATATAATAAAAGTAAAGTGAAAATAATTGAAACGTAAATAATAAGTTGAAGAGGAATAAATTGTTTTAGAGACTTTCACATACCTCGTCCTTTTTGGTTTCGAGTTTTTGTCGTATCTCAACATTTTCATATTTTTTTTTCATTTGTTCAACATTTTTTGAATTATAATTCCAGTTTCTTTAAATTTGAGTTTTTGTTGTTCCTGAACGGTTTTTATTTTGTCCGAAGAGAGAGAGAGCAAAATTGGCCGAATAAACCGATAATTGTAAACGAACGGGATCGCGAAATTAACGGAGATAAAACTTGAAATTCGCTCGATGATGAAGGTTGGTAGCTCGTTACATCCGAAGGGGCCGGCGAGATTGACGAAGAGTTAAATGTTTACCCAGTTTCGGAGTAAGACATATCTGAAAATAAAACAAAACTGTAAAATTCGCGAAAAAATGTTTTATCCGCGTCACATTGATCGCTTGTCTATACATAACTCCCTGTAGTATTTTACTTTTACTACAGTGAGGGGGTTATGGCTGGTCTATGTGTGAGAAAAATGGCGAATATTTGATGCGTTTTACCGCGATTCAGCGCAAAATGAATAACGAACTATTTTAAATTATAATAATTTCGCAAAATTATTTCTTCTTTTTTCTAAAAATGTTTACGGGGTTTAAATTATTGATCCTACGAAACATGTTTTCAGCCTATCAGAGTGCGGAATTATCTGAATGACGTCATCAGTTTGCACCGCGTATATTTGACCGGTTAATACAAGTATGAAAATTTTCCTCAAATATAAACGTCGCGGGAATTATGCGATTTAGATGTATTCACTTAGAAAAAATATCAAATTTAATTTTAAATCGGTCGAGATATGTCACGACGAGTACAATTTCATTTTTATGAGTGATACAGTATTCTTAAAAAAAATTTTTAATTTCTGGACAAATCATTTTTTTAAGTTTAAGTATTAATGAAATTAGTGGTTCAATGTATTAAATTTCTGTTCTTAAACTACTGAAAACGATATTAGAAAAAAAAAATTTTTTCACTAAAATTATACAATTTTTTTATTTATTTATTTTTAGGAGTGATGTTGCAATGACTCAAGGACAAATTCATCGCGTGAAGTTTAGAATACAATCATTTGAGAATTACAATTTTTTTTGTAATCAACGGGCGCTGTCATTTCGAAATCACGCAAACTCTGACCTCGACCGGTTGTTTACGCCGTATACTTTGCGTTTCTTCATCTCCAAATTACTGGTTTTAGGCTTGGAATGATAATGAGTGAAAAACAAGTACAATAAATATTTATCTTAAACACTAAGAAATGAACAGCGTAAAAACATTTCTCTAGCGTGACTAAAATTCAAATCATAATGTAAGAGTCTGAGAAGTTGGAGTCCGTTAGGTTGCCACCTAGCGGATTTTTGAGAGAAAGTTTGTAGGACAGTCGTAGCACGATTAGTAGATTAGATCTACTAATCTACGACCGATTAGTGGACGTAGATACCGTACGCGTGTCTTGTGTAAAGAAATAAACGCAACATTTGTGTTTGTTTTTCGAAAACCCAACTTTATTATTATTTCGAATCTTTGAAAATCCAACGCGAATTTCTTGCAATTTACCTGTTTTGCGAGTTCCTGAAAGTATAGTAAGGTCACCGCGCGTGCTAATTTCTCAGGCTCTTTGGTCGAACACAATTCTCACAAATTACTTATTTTTTAAAAAAAAGTTGTAAATATTGTTGCGGTATTGTATACAGTGAATAAATTACGCGATTTTATCTCTCTTTATTTTACTTTAATGCGAATGCGAATTTTTAGGCCTAATAATAATAAAATTTGGTTTTGTACGAGGTTGAAGCATTTTTTTTTTTAAAATCTAAGATTGTATTAAATCAACTATTTTATAAAATTAATTAGCGATTTTTTATGTAAAACGTGATTTTATTGATTTTAAAACGAAAATTTTTTAAAATTAAATTTTCAATAAAATTTGGGTTTCTTAAATTTTTTTTTTAAAAAAAGGATTCCCTTGAAAAAATCAAAATTTTGCTTAAAAGACGCGAGAAAAGTCGCGAGAAAAAGTGTTCGGCGGACGAAGGTTCTGTAATTGACGGTCGATACGGCTGACTGGGAGTCGCTGTTGTTTCTGGAGTGGATTCCTCGTACGCTAAGTTAAATATTCGCGAGTAAAACGGAAATTACATTTTTACCGTTACTTGGCTCGCAATAAAATATTTTTACCTTCGCAGTAAGCGTTAGGAACGTCCCATTTTCCACCATAACACGCAACTATATTTTCACCAACAAAGTTTTCGTAATCATCCGCACATTCCACCGTAAAACTTTCGCCGTGTTCCGCTTGTCCCGTGCAATTTCCCCCGATTTTTAACGACCCGTTCATTCTCATGTCCGAGCAATCGCAATTTTCTAACGGAGAGGAATGAATATTAATATCGTACGAAAGAAAATTTAATTTTCGTTCTTACGTATACATCTCCCGTACACGACCCACGCTTTACGATTACACATTGCTTCGAGTTTCGCGGGACCCGAAAATCCTCGCGAGCATCGAAGTTGTTCTTTTTTTCCGCTTTCGACGTAATCGATACACCGCGTAGTTTCCATTCCTGTATTTCTTATTACTTTTTTCAAGAGGTCGCATTTACACGGGCCTTTAAAACAGCGATTGAGATACGGAAATACGCGTAATAAGTGCAACTTTCTCACCTGGTTTACATTCGAACGACGTCGATGACAATCTCCCGTCCGTACACTTCGTTGTTCCATGAAACGAATCCCTAACGAGATCGCCATTTTCGTACAATTTGTCATACAGAGAAGTGCACTCAAGTTCCATTTGGACGTTGTGAGCAATTTGTTTTATCTGCAAAGTAAATTAATAGTAGCGCCAATCTCACTATTTATTTTTGTGAGAGGTTTCGTTACCTCTGAGGGATCAATCTCAATCCAGTGAATAAAAATTTTGCCAAACTGAAGACTAAAATTACCGATGTCGCACGATTCTGAAATTTTTTTTTTTTTACAATGATTTGAAATTGTACGTTTAATCGTAATTACTTACTTTTATTACAAAATTCTTCATAAAATTCTTCGGGATACGATCAAGAAGCGGGATACAACCAAGAACCGCGCTCGCAAATGATGTAAGCATCAGCAACCTTTTCTGGATAGTCGGGTTGACATTCCAGTAAAATTTTACTCCCGCTCAGAAATTCATCCGTAACGTTAGCAGGTAACTTCAAATTATGCAGTGTGTAGTTTGTGATTTCAGACTTTAAACAACGAGGTGCTAAATATCGCGTAAAAATTAATATATCAAAATAGAAATGTTGACGTCTATTTTTTTTTTACCAAAAATGCATTCGATTTCTAGGGACCATCGACCTTCGTCACATTCTGCGGACAATGTTATTCCACCCCAAAATGATGTTAACGACATTTCATAGCCTTCGTTACAATGAAAGGCAACTATAGATCCGTGTTGAAAAATTTCTCCAATCCGTACTACTTTCTCATCTCTCTCAGTGTACCCGTTTTCTAATTCTTTTACTTCGCAACTAGCTAATAAAATAACATACACGCCGATAAATAAATATAATGTCGTCATTGTAAATGCTCACTTACATGTACAAACCGGAGGAGGCTCCGACCACCTCACCGTGTCCTCGTGTAACGTGCAGGTCGCTGACGTATATATTCCATTCGTCGCGTTATTATGACAAGCGTACTCTACTCGAGAATTTACAGACGTGCCCGTCACGTTCCGTATGAATCCATTTTTGGGTATTTCGGGAAAATTACACTGCCGTATAACACACTGTGGTTCTTCCCCGACCCAACCTCCATCTTCTCCGCACAGCATAATACGACTTCCGGAAAGAATATACCCGGTGGTACACTCGTACCACGCAATCGAATTAAGGACCAACGGCTCTTCGTAAGTTACCGAACCGTTATTCGGGCTCGGTGGTTTGGAACACTTATTTACCGCTGAAATTTGCGTCGGATTATCGTTAAGTATTAATTACCGTACGCTGGTATAATTACCTCGACATGAAGGTGAAGGAGTCGCCCATCCGTTACGAAAACATGTACGGTTGGCAGTGCCGACTAAAAGGTAACCTGGAATACAAAAATACCCAATCGACTTGCCGACGGTAAAGTTTCTACCCTCGTAATATCCGTTGCGGATATTTTCTGGTCTGGGACACGTTTTAGCTGAAAATAACGATTTAAAATAACGTGAAAGTGGAAGTATTCGATTTATTAACACGCACGTTTGCAATTAGGCGAAATTGAAGTCCAATTATTTTCTCCGCAGCTACTCCGTATTATTTCGTGATTAAAATGGAGTTAAAAAAATTGTAAATCAAGCTGATAAAATAACTGTAACTCACGTCGTTACGTGAAAATAACTCGCGGTGTCAATAAATCCAGCGACGCATACGTAACTAAGTTCGTCATCTTCATAATATTCGTCATTAATCGACCACGCGGTTAAGAACGCGTTAGGAAATTCAAACGTCGGAGGACCGCATCGAATTCCTGAATCAACGTTACAAAGTTTAATAATTAAAAATAAAAAAAAATTGCAATAATTTTCTCGCCTCGTTTGACGCATCGGGGTTTCTCTTTACTCCACTTCGAATCACCCTGACAGGTTCTATTCTCAGAACCCAGTAATTCGTACTCTGGATCGCATGTATACCGAATCACCGCTGAAAAATTAAATCCATTCGGTGCACTTATTGAACCGAACTTTAAGTTATCGAGTGGTTCGCAGACGTGGACTTCGGGGAGGGGGAAAAAAAAATTCGTTTTAGTTTCAGCAGAAGTAAATAACTTTATTTCTGGTTTCAGATTATTTTTTTTTTACCTGCTGCGATACAACTAAAACCACATATTCCGTCGCACAAACATTTAGAGGTTTAATCTAAACATAATTCTGTAGTCGAACAAGGAGCTCGACACCTACGACATTCTTCTAGAATCTTCTCCATATCCTTTTTGCATAATTCTCGGAAATAAAAAGTGTTAATTTTAAACCTCGAATATTGTGTAATAATAAGATCTACGATAATGAAATTTTAACACGCGGAATACTTATCTGAAAAATGTTCGTTGTTTGTATTTAAAATTAAAGCTTACCTTGAAAGTTGCCTTTAAGGAAACAACAAGAAATTAAGAGAGTTACAGAAACTGTTAACTGCGCCATTTGGCTTCGCAGAATGTGGTGATGTGTGGTAATCTTAACTAATTCGGTATATATAGTGTGGTCGTGAGTTGTCATCAAAAGTCACGCGTGTTAGTATCAAATCTCGCAAAAAGTAAAAACTACACCGAAAAGTTCAAATAATTAGATACTTTGTAAGTTGATTTATTAACGCGATGTAGAAATTAAAGAAACTTTTAACTTTGATTATGACGTAACGACACATGATATACAATTACTGCGTTCACTCCTCATTAAATGTCACGCGTGCTGGTGTCAAATCTCGCAAAGCTTTTTTGTTAACTTTTTCAAAACTTAAATTAGATCTACGACGTTAAAAACAAAATAATATCAAAATAAAGATTTAATAGTTGTAAAAAGTAAAAACACTTCCTGACTACGTGTATTTACTATCGAGGAAAATCCAAAATTTTTGATAAGCAGCAACTTTTTTTTTAAATTTCTATTGTCGAATCAGCGAGTAAGCAACAAATAATTTTTAACTGCAAAATAAAAATTACGTGTTAGTACAATAAATAGAACAAAAAATTACGCATTTATATAACTTTTTCTTTTATTAAACATTACAGAAAAAACTTTGTAATTTTTTTAACTAATTTGTGCAGATTAGCGATTAGTAATCAACATCGTAAAGTGAAATTAAATCTGAGTACCAAGGATCAAAAGTAACATTTTTTTTTTTTTACAAAACTGGTACTAACGTTTTAAATAAATTTACTTATTAAAATTGCAATTAGGTAAAATTTAAACATTAATATAACAAATAAATCGTTAAACTACAAAACTATCAAGATATAATCAAAAATAAAATTACCCCCCCTGAGATTATTACTTTTCGTTAATTAAAATTAAAAACAAAAACAAAGAAGTGGATCTTCGTTATCCAAATTTAACAACAACTTTAGCTTGGTTTTTCTTTCTACTGAAAACGATTCGGACGGTGCGTTGCAACCTCTTCTCTCAGTTATTGACATAGAGCTTCTAACTCCTGCGGCACCACGAAGTATTACAAAATTTAATACTGTACTTCAAATTCACGAATAAATAACATCTGTTGTACCTGTTCTTTCAAACTTCTCAATTGGATCTCGTAATGAAATCCCTACAGAAAAATTGTGATTTATTTTCTAAATTAAATCCCGAAAATTATACTTGCCTTACTCGTTAGTAGCCCAAGAATACAATAACTGTTGATAATCGGGTTAATAAGGTTTCGAATTGCCGGATGTGCTGTGTTGAGATTACGGTAAAAACGGGTTAATTAAAAATTCTTTCAATTTATACAAGTATATATTTTGTCTCGTCTAACTTGTCTTCTTTACTCTTCTTTAATACGATATTTTGTAAATCTTCGATTTCCTCTTACAACTACACGATTAACGCATCGTCTTTGGATTTCAAACTACGCTCCAATGCGTTTGACTTCAATATTTTGCAGTTTTTGCAGCATTTCTGTTCCCTGTTGAGCGAACAGGCAGAACTGCAATTTTGTTTTTGTCAAAAAGCGGATTTATTTCCAATGTAGCTGCAGTGGTCGTCTTGAATTTGTAGTTGTTTAATTCCGTTTGCAGAATTTAACAACAATTTAATTTTGTTATAAAAATGATTTTTAAAGACACCTATTTACTGCTAAAAAAATTTGACTTATTAATACCGTTCGTCCTTCTTCCTTCAACTGAAACGGAACCTTTTTCTTGTAATTGCTTTCGCAGCAACCTAAAAAAAAATGTATACAAATTCGATTTAAAGTGTATTCGTGTATTTTAAAATTAATTTCGTTTGTAATTTATACCGACAGTGCCAAGAGATCACTACCCAAAAGATCTTCTTTTATAATGGTAACTTTCTCTAATTTTTCCAATTCTTGGTTTAACCGCTAAATGGTCGTTCGGATTTCTGGTTCACCCGGCTGCCTTCGTCAGCTAAGTTATTTCCTGTTAAATATAATAAAAGTAAAGTGAAAATAATTGAAACGGAAATAATAAGTTGAGAAGGAAATTGTTTTTTAGAGATTTTCACATACCTCGTTCTTTTTGGTTTCCCAACATTTCCCGATGTAAATTTTTGAATTATAATTCCAGTTTCTCTCTGAACGGTTTTTATTTCGTCCGGAGAGAGCCTAACTGGCCGAGTAAACCGATAATTGTAAACGAACGGGATCGTGGAGTTAAATTTTGAAATTCGCTCGATGATGAAGGTTGATCGCTCGTTACATCCAAAATTGCCGGCGAGATTGAAGGAGAGTTAAATGTTTTACCCATTTTCGGAGTAAGACATATCTTAAAATAAAACAAAACTATAAAATTAAAGAACTACCACCACTGCTTTTAGTGGCAGTCATTTATTCCTTACCAAGGAAAATAACATTTATCGTTCAGAAATTTACCGTACATACCATGACCACTGAGAATGGCACAGATTATAACTTTTAAATTTGTCACATTGATCGCTTGTCTATGCATAACTCTCTGTAGTAAAAGTTTTACTATAGGGGTTATGGTTTATGCGTGAGAAAAATGGCGGATATTTGCTGCGTTTTCTACCGCGCCCATCTGTGAGTGGAAAGGCTGCTTTGTGACATGGATGTCTGCTGGCAAAAATAAAAATCCACATGCTACTCCATCCACATCCAATCCTACTTAACATTTAATTTAACGAATTGCTGTTTATATTTCTAATTTTCCTAGGTATTCAACTTTTCTTCTTTCACTTTCTACGCAGATTCTAATTTCTAATTTACTCCTGCTGTCATCGGGTTTCCACGAGTTTTCAGTTTTTCACAGGTTTTTAAGGTTATGCTCGAGATGTTTGGGTTTTTAATTTTTTGTGGGATTCGAATTTTTAATTTTTTCTCTCTAATAACGGGATTTGAAGAGCTCGCCGGGCGCTCTATTCGATTAAAACACTAATCTACTGCCGCCGGAAACGCGTAATGCGCCCGGCACAGGCGATGAGTAGAAAACCCGCCACAGAGTGGCGGGAGCCCTACTCGTACAAGTATAAAATCATGTGACAACTACAATTTTTATCGGTACTGTACGCGGACCAAAATTACTAAAGAAATGTAACAATTTATCAAATGTATTATTACGAAATAATAAAAAATTTCCTTTTCAAAAATTTCTAAAAATTTTTACTTATTAATTGTTTTGAGAAAACTAATGGGTATGCTTCCATTTCGAAATCACGTGAACTCTGATCTCGACCGGTTGTTTACATTGTAGTCCAGAGTACTTTGTGCGTTTCTTCATTTCCAAATTACTGATTTAAAATTTGGAATGATGAGTGAAAGCGCCAACATCCTTTATTTATTTGTTTTTATTTTTATTTTATTTTTTCAACTACAAAAACAAGTAGAGTAAATATTTATTTCTTATCTCTTTACGCATTTAAACTCAGTTGGGGTCGCGCGGAACAAGCGGATTTTTGAGAGAAAGTTTGCAGGACAGGTACTGCCTTGTGTAAACAAATAAACGCAACATTCGTGTTTGTTTTTCGAAAACCAAACTTTATTATTATTTTCGGGATTATATGCTAAAAAAAAAAGAATTAAACGTTGTTGAATAGTGTTGGCTTTTTTCAAACATTTTTCACAAATTACTAGGTATTGTTTCTTCAACCCCGAAAATAACAATAAAGTTGGATCTTTGAAAATCCAACGCAAATTTCTCGCAATTTACCTGTCTTGTGAGTTCTTACCGTCCTGCAAGCATGGTCACTGCGCGTGCTAACTTATCAGACTCTTTGGTTGAAATCTATTCTCATAGATTATATAAAAAGAAATGTTGCGGTATTGTATACAGTGAATAAATTACGCGTTTTTATCTCTCGCGAACCTTTTATTTTACTTTAATGTGAAAACAGCTTATACGGTAGTTTATTTCTATACAATAATAAAAATTTGCTTTTATACGAAATTCATGCTTTTTTTATGTAAAATTTACCGTAATTACACAACTATTTTTTACAACAACAAAAAAAAAATTTAAAAAACTCATATTTTACTAATTTTTTAATCCTCCACTGTTCTTTCTTCCCTTCCCGACATTAAAACATTTTGAAATATAGTGTACTCGTAATTTTTTAAAACTTAAAATAAAAACAGAAAAAAGAAAAAAAAATTAAAGTCGGTTGGGGAGGAAGGTTTCACGGGTTATTCAATAATCTTAAAAAGATTGTAAGTTCACCACGCCATTAAATTAAAACGTGTAGATCTAAAATTTTGTCACTAGGTGTCACCAGCGGACGGCGGCTTAAATAGTAGTTTGGAACGATGCCAAACAGTAAACATCGACTTTATATTTCCTCACATTTTCACGCTCCGGTTGACGCATCGAGAGAATATAAAAAAACAAAAATAAAAAATAAATTCAATTCTCGGTATACAAAAGTTATCAAATACAATTTATTTCAATTTCAATTTTTAATCTTTATTTCTTTTTTCTACTCCAATGTTTTTATTCGACTTCTCCATTGAAAAAACAAGACTACGGTTATGTATTCGAACGCGGGTGAAATTATTTAATTACTATGAATTTTTAAATTAAAGTTCTTATCTCAATTGGATTGAATTTGGTCTCGATAGACGTTTAATTAAATTTGAACTGTTTTTTTAACGCCATTAGCTATATAAAGGTAACTGTCGTAGTCTTTAGCATTGATGGAAGTAAAGTCTTCGAAGCAGTGTCAGCGGTCCCGCACGTTGGTTTAAAGATCGTATGGGATGTACGTTCTGCACGTGAACAATTTTAAGGCGGTTGAGGGTGGTGTGACTTTCGTCATTCTGTAAAACCAAACATGCCCCTTTTTTTGTTCCCATGAATGCATCCCGCGGATCACTATTAAAGGTGGATAAGGGTCGAGTTTTAACTCCGTAAAACCAAACATGCCCCTTTATTGTTCCGCGTGCGATCGGTATATCCAACTGCAAACATCGAAACCACAGGCAGTAAAGGTAAGTGTCTATTTTTCCAGACGCCTCTAGAACAAAGTTCTATTTTTTTCATAAAAATAAGAACGTTACACACTAGAGAAGTGAATGCACGCTATTCACTATTGCACTAAAACAGTGAAGTCGCGTATCCGTAAACGGAGCAATCATCATCATTGGGTGAAGACGTAATTATCATTGCACTACGATAATCAAGCGCTAACCCGAAGACGTGTTGTATTGTATTGTGTTGTGTTCTGTTATGGCATTGTGGCGCGTTGTTTGAAATGTTTTTGCTGGGAGTGCAAAAGCTCTGTTCAGTGTTTTACTGGAAACCAAGCGCGCGTGATTTTTTGTTTGTGTCTTCCAACGTCGGTGGAATTAAACATTTAGATTATGTAAATCTTTTTCTTCTCTAATGGTAATGGTGAAAAGAATTCTACAAAAGAAGATCCGCGTGAAGATAGAAATTTTTAAAACAAATATTGAACTTGTGATTTTACGCACCTGGTTATAAAGTTTTAAATAAATTCCTGATGCGAAATAATTATAGTTCTCACTTAAGTGACTTTTAGTTATTTGTAATAGGTATACAGCACTAGTAAACAGTACAAGCAACAGCAAATTTATTCATAAAGTGAAGTGATTTAATCACTTTGTGGGCCTGCTACGAATCAATACAGCGCTTTTAAGATCAATTTCGTGCCTGAATAATGATAGTTTACTATACAAGATTTAAGTTGGAAAAAATCTTCTCCATTTTTTCGATGCACTTCAGTATGATCGCTTTTCTTTTATATCAAACCTGTTTGAGACATTTACCACGACCTTTCGTAAATTTTGGAAGAAATCCACAGTACCCTCAACGATTTTCATCCTTCATCAGTTTCAACGAGTTTTGAAACTCATCCTTTTCCATTTTCTTTCCAGATCTTTTGATTCCTTAATCGTTCTATGTATAACAGATTCATTTATGCATCTCAGTCCCGCGCATTAACGCTTTCAAATATTAATATCAAGTTCTTCACAAATGTTGTAAACCTGAATTGCAGGATTCTCTACAGTATTACAAAAAAGCAATTAATTAACCAAAATACAACTAGAATGACACCGTATTCAAAGTTTAGTTTCGGATCTCAGAATTTATTGTAGTGTGAGTTCAGACACAGTCATTTCTAGGCATAGGAAAAATTTATAAATGTCATAATGGTTACTAAATTCGTCTTTATACTTTTACTAAATTGTAAAAGAGACTTCAAAAAGCTCCGACGAATTCAGTATTTTTGTCAATTACGAGAAAAATTATTAGAGGTGTGTACAAAAACTTTTTTAAAATACAATACAAATTACTGAAAAGAATGTATAAAAACCAACATTTGAGGCATTAAATTGTATATGTTGACATTTACAATATCCTTTATTCCGAAGCTGATTTTTTTACTTATATTGCATAATAATACGTGATTAAATCTGCTCCGAATTAAAAGATAAAAAGACAACCCGATATTGGCTCAACTTTAACTACGCCCTTCGTGCGTATATGTAAATTTTCAGATTTTTTTAAGGATGTTTTTGTATTTTTCTCTTTGCTACATTTTCTTTACTTTCTAAGACAGTAACGAGTGATTGAAAATTTGTTTACACGTGCGTAAATATATAAATATCTAATTCAATTATTAAATCCGTCTCAAAAACGTGTAAAAAAAAATTCCGGCGTAATTAGTTTACGCAGATATTTTATTTTCTACGAAGATACATCAAGTATTAATTACGTGAAATTGTGTGCGTAAAAAATGAAAGATAAAGGGTTCATACGCAGTTTGACGTGGTTAATATTTCGATAAAATCTACTCTTTGCAGTTTGACACTTAAGAATTCTTTCTTTTTCGCCTCTTGTATCTAAAAATTTGGTTTAGAAACGTACACGGTGCAGCACTTTCTTGAGGTGCTTAGTAATTTCTAATAAGATTCTTTTAAGAATTACTTAACATCTCTAGCTAGTGATGTGAACGGAGATCTGCTTAATTTTCCCAACGCCACGATCCATAGATAGAATGAACGGGGGAAAATATTTTGAGGAGCTGCTCATTTCTATTTACATCACACTCTAGAAAATCTAACTTCTCGGTTATCCACAATGTGTTTTTGGCGATGCGTGCTTTTCCATTCTTTTTGAGTGATTTTTCTCAATAAAGCACAATGATAATTACGAATTATTTGTAATTTTGTTGTAATAGGGCGAAATTTTAGGCGGGACTAATGAAACATTTACAGATGACCGCTTTCTGATAATTATCACCTTTGACAGTAAATTTTGATGGATTTCTGTGGTCCTGCAGTATACTTTGATGGATTAGTTATGGAAAATATAACTAAGTGAAGAAGAGACTAATAACAAAATCCAGAATACTACTGCACACAGTAATACTTATTTTTTATATTGGTTGGTCGAAGTATTTTGTGTGAAAATTTTTCACGAGTATTTGATGTGGTGATTTTTATTGTGGCTGTTTTAAGTACTTAAAGTGAAAATAGAATATTAAGTATTTACATCATCCAAAATAACAATTGCCGTCAAAATGGAATACCTAGATGTACTGTAAGACAGAAGTCACCAGCTTTTCACAGCGACATTGTTGAATATTCTTTCAACTACGGGTAATTTTCATTTTGGAAGAGTGCGTTCAATCTTCTACAGATTTTTAAATTGTATACAAAAGCAATTTCATCTCTGTTTATAGCCTTAGAACGCGGTTTTAATAATTTTTATTCAGTAACTCCCGAACACATTGTCTCTGTTAAAGGAAACTTTGCGATTTACAGGTTAGATGGGGATGACGAAGATCACCCAATTTGTGAGTGAGATGAGATGACACTTACTCTTGTTCATCAGTATGATAGATAATACCGGTTCAATAACTTTTATTCTGTAGCAATATGTAATTTACAGATACATAAAAGACATCTCAGCCAGTGAAGAACATTGCCACGTAAGAGATGAACCTGCCCGCGAAGAACATTGCCACGTAAGAGATGAACCTGCCCGCGAAGA
>JAQIWS010000585.1:0-18840 GCA_034696085.1 Stigmatogaster subterranea | reverse complement strand
TGTGCAGACAGCCAACGTTTTTCCTGCAAAATTATTTCGGATTGCGGAAATTGTGCACAATCCTGCATGATGTTTTCACCTGGGCCATCATCGTACGATGGTTCCCTGGGGTGACGTGAAAATTTATTTTTGCTACCTTGTTTTTTCAAAATAAGATAATTTTCAACGAGACTCCAGAGAACCACAATACTAAAATTGTCAAAATTTAATTATTGTTGCTAATTCTCAAAAAGACCAGATTTATTTCATGTGACCAGATAGACAATTAATAGAACCAGAGTTTTCCATGACATGATAGAAATATATTAAAAGTAATAGCAATTTGCTATTATTTTTAATATATTTCTTTATATTACAGTACATGTTTACACTAAGAGAAGCAGACTACACAAAAATGTGAGCACGTCAAACACGTCGTAATTACTTAAATAAGCCCATCGCAATCGCGTATTATAAATTTTGGAACAAGAAATTTTAAGTGTAGCACGTGGTTGCTATATTAAACAATTTATACAATATTATAGGAACGCAGAACTAGAAACAGACGGAGTAAAACCTACTTACATATAGCGTGATTAAATTGGCCACCAAAAAACAAATTTGTGTCTAATTTAACAAAAATTTTATTATTAAGTCGACTTAACTTCTGTAAAAGTGGTTGCAGACATTAAGCAATTTAAAAAAAAAATCATATCCAGTAAAAATTGTTACCAAAAAATATCTGATACCTCGTTCACACCAACAATTTGGATGTAGATCCGCGTGTGTGGATCGACATCCGTAGTTGGTGTAAACCCAAGCTATTTCACGGATGTCGATCGAACTTGTGTTCAAACACAATCCATGAACTACGTTTTAAAAACACAGTTCGTACGTGGATCGTGATCCACACGTTTTGCGCAGGCGCAATTTGCATCTGGTGGCAAAATGCAAATGGCGGACACTCTACCGCTAGTGAGAACAAAGCCTAAAAATTAAGCGTTCACAGGCAGAATACGGTACTTTTCCTTATACAAATGCTTTAAATAGGTAAATAAAATTATTATTTCCCATTAAAAATTGTTGTGTATAAATTATTTCAAGTTAAAAGTTTGGGTTCAACATGATTTTGACTCAGCTAGCCATTGGATGTGAGCATTTGGGGCGGTGTGAACACCGATTAAATCCGATTCACAATCCAACTTAGATTGCCGGATTGGATTTGGCTGGATCGAAATCAAATGGATTTAGATTCGCCAGTGTGAACGAGGTATGACGATTAGTTTGACCCCTAATACTTTGCTCAAACCAATGACTTGGATGTAGATCCGCATGTGTGGATGGACATCCGAGGTTGGTGTGAACGCAAACCAACCCACGGATGTTGATTGAACTCGAGTTCAAACTCAATCCACTGAGTTTTAGAAACTCAGTCCGTATGTGGATCACGATCCAGATGCTTCGCGCACGCGCAATTTGTAACCACTGGTAAAATGCAAATGGCGGACACGTTACCGCTAGCGAGCACAAATAGTGAAAAATAGTTTAATTGGCAGAATTTCACACTTCTACTTGTACCAATGTCTTAAATAGTTATTTTGGTAAATTGAAATCGTGGTTAATAGTATTTTTTATGTTACGTTTAAAAGCTCTTAATACCTCATTCACAGCAACGATTTGGAAGTAGATCCGCGTGTATGGATCGACATCCGTGGTTGGTGTGAAGGCAAACTAATCCAAGGATGTCGATGTCGATTGTGTTCAAACACAATCCATGAATACAGTTTTCAAAACTCGGTTCGTATGCGGATTATAATCCAGTTGCTTCGCGCACGCACAGTATGCTCCCACTGGTAAAATGCAAATGCTGGACATTTTATCGCAAGCGAGCAGGAATAGTCAAAAATAGCAGTTTAATTGGCAAAACAGTAGTATTTTGCGTAAACCAATGTCTTAAATACTTAAGGAAAATTATGTTGTTAGTAAAAATCATTGTTTTATGTTCTATTTATGACACGATTTAAGTGACTTTGACGCGGTAAGCTACAGTTAGTCAGGATGCGATCGCTTTGGGGTGGTGTGAACACCACATGGATCCAATGGAGTTTGCTGAATTGTTTTCAGCTGGATCAACATCCAGTTGATTAAGATCCGTAGGTGTGAATGTGGTATAACGAGGGCTAGCCATGTTTGCAAGGATGCGATCGTTTTGGGGTGGTGTGAACACCACTTCATTCCAATTCATGATCCATTGGAGTTCGGCGGATTGTTTTTACCTGGATCAACATCCGATCGATTATGATCCATTGGTGTGAACAAGATATAAGAAGCAGCGTCACTTTTTCAGCATTAGGCAATTTGGAGCACGCAGCATGCGGTGACAGCGTAGACCTGTACAACAACTGTGAGCTAATTTTTTACTCACAGCCAATTGTTGTCTTTGATGCTGAGTTGTGTCCTTTTCGTTTCATATTAGGCCATTAAGTTGTTTAGAGCTGACGCAATTAGGCGGAAAATGTTTTTTTTTATCTACTCGCGTGGTTGCTTTTGGACGCTCTGCTGGTGATGAGATTAATTTTTTTTGTTTTCTGCGCAGAATTGTTGCCGAAACATTCTAATTTCACTGGCTGTCTCATTTTGTAGCCACAACATCTGAATTTTGGCAAGTTTTGGTCGAATTCGTTCTCTCTGTTTTATTACTTTGCCCTAATTAAAAGCACATGTTCTAAACTTCTGAAACTTAATGTATATTGGTTTGCTTTACTATTATTCTGATACCATTTCTTTTACCAATATGAACAAATAACGATTCTTCTCATGTTTAAAAAAATTGTGTCGCATGGTTTTAATTGTTGTAGATGCATTATCTGGATGGATCCTGGCTCATCTTGTTGCTGCTCCAACTTCATTAGCAACTATCAAAGCTCTTAGGGAAGACTTTGCTACACATGGTCTGCCCAGAGTACTTGTTTCAGATAATGCTGCATATTTTTCATCAAAACAATTCGAATCTTTTACAAATATGAACGGAATACAACACATATTTGCACCCCCTTACCATCCACAAAGCAATGGTGCGGCTGAGCGAGCTGTTCGCTGGTTTAAGAATCGTTTAGCACGCTTTACTGTAGGCGATTTAGATCTAAAGTTAACGCGTTTGTTGTTCTTTCAACATTCGACTTATAGGTCCCGTGACGGCAAATCCCCATCCCAATTAATGTTTGGTCGTCAAATGGTTTCTTTGGTTGATCAGTTGAAACCAGGTGCAATTCCACCTTCCACTGTTCCTACTATTAGGAGACAATTCAGAATTGGTGACAGTGTGTCGTATTTATCTTTGCTGGCAAATAAACCAAAATGGTTATCTGGTACAATTGTACAGCTTCGTGGCAATGTCATATACAAAATTTATAATAGTGATGATGATACGTATGTAATTCGTCATATAAATCATATTAGAGCAAGGGAGATAAACGATTTGGTACCCAACATCGTTAAAACATCTCTTCAGAGTACGAAACAATCAGATCAGTTAAACATCCATCGTGGAATACCATCTGTGACCAAACAATCAGACCAGGTCACGATTCCACAACGTACGCCACCACCTTTACCCCCTACTCCTGTTACCCCTGCAGTAGTAGTTGATCTACCAGCTATGGTGCGACGTCGGCTTGTAACGGTGTAAATTCTGACAATCAGAATTTACGGCGATTTGTTCTACAATTAAATACCAAAA
The DNA here is from genome assembly GCA_034696085.1 of Stigmatogaster subterranea. Taxonomy (NCBI): domain Eukaryota; kingdom Metazoa; phylum Arthropoda; class Chilopoda; order Geophilomorpha; family Himantariidae; genus Stigmatogaster; species Stigmatogaster subterranea. Next base: position 15,122 of record JAQIWS010000585.1, on the reverse strand, counting down.
ATTACCACCAGATGGCGACAGGAGAATATCACCTGTCGCACCTGAATGGGACGTCCCAAATGGGGTATAAAACCCTGGGAGCAGCCCCAAAACGACAGTAACATCAAAATTTATCATAGAGTTTATCTCTCAATTTAAAATAGTGTATTTCGAATATTTTTGGAGCTTAACTAACACCCATTGTGTTGTTAAGCCAACAGTGTTTATATTTCTTGTGCTTTGGAGCTAGTGTTTGCTACGACTCCAAAGAAGTGTATAATTATCTTGTCTCCGGCGGGAGTGCTTAGCATTAATCAGTGGATGCTAGGAATCGCAAACTTGTGTTTATTCCACGTGAAGACATTCGCCATTTCCAACGAATTGTATTTGTGTTGGTTCAACGAGTTTGACGTTCCCTGGATTATCTCGACCTGAGGAATTCCGACGAGTTTGGCCACAGCGGATTTCACGCGTTTGGGACAAACGCACAAACAAGGGAGTACCAAGTTTTCTGTGACTTTCTTGTCTTTCCTTTTCTTTCCTAACTTTGACGTGTATAGCTTCTTTGGTATTGGAGAAACCAAGAAGTTTTCATTGTTAAAACACTATCTTTTGTCTTTTACTATCTCACTAGTAAAACTTCTTCTAACGTTAAAATTGTATCTTTGTGGCGTTTTCTCTCTTGAAACGCCTACTAACATTGTATTTTTGTGTTGAAACGTTGAATTCTGACATTCGGAATTCAACAGAGGGATTCTAGAGATTGGCGTGCTTTCCGAAGTTCAGAAAGCACGAACCCTTCCATTCTTGCTTTTCTTTCCCCAGTTTCTATTATTTGAGTTAGTTAAAATCTATTTGAGTTAGTTAAAATCTATTTTCATTGAGTTAAAATTAGGAATCTAAAAGATTTAGTTTCCCCTTGTAAATTTAGTGTAAATACGTTAATTTATTCATAATTCGAATTTGCCGCGTTTTGCTCTTATTTGAAGCTCAAAACGCTTACGGAAAATTCTAGCTTAAACTTTACCTTGAATACATAATTACTTCCTGGTTCATTTGTCGCTGTGGTGACTCATACTGCAGCATTTGGGTGTGGTCACTCTTAGTCATTTTAAGTTGCTTAGCAACCAACCTTCAAGTTCAAGTTCAAGTTCACTTTAAGTAAAGTTTCTTTTATTCCGTTCTACGATATTGTTACTTGTTAACAATTGATTTACATTATTCTAATAATCTTCGAAGTTGCTTTCAAGCAACAATAATTAATAGTCTAAAGTTTATTTTATTTTCGACGAACAATTCTTTGAATTGTTATAAGCGAGATTTGCGCTAAGACAAGTTTAGTCTTAAGCTCTCGTGCTGATTATTTGTTTATTTAATTATCCCGACGGCATTCTTTGAATGCAAGTTCATTATTTCTTCGGATTACCTTTGGTAATCAATATATTTAATTACCTCTGTATTTTAGATTAACTTGGACAAGTTTAGACGAGCAACGCGACACTTTTGATCATTTATGTAAGCTTTTTTTCTGGCGCAAGCGTCATTCCCCGCCTTTGGCACGAGAGGGCGCTAGTTGCCGAGTGTAAATAAAGCAGTTAGTTGTCGTTTGTCAAACAAGTTGTCACGCGTCGATTATTCTCCGCGTTTTCAAGGATTATTCCCAAGTTCGTTGGCTGCGAATAGCGAGCAATTTTCAAAGCTAACAATTCAGGAGTGGGATATTCATCGATTTCACCACATTCGTCGAGATTCAACGAGTTCAACAATTCAAGAATTGTTGAAAATCCGCCGAGTTTTCGTCGCGAGCCGAGATTGTAAGTTGAGCAGTTAGGAAAACAAGTTTCCTGACTTAAAACTTTGCAGTTTTGAGATTAAAACGTTGTTAGGACTCAAAACGAGTGAGTCTTGGCACTTTTAGTTTTAATTTATTCTCGTGATTCGAGTTTTCTGAGAGTTAGGGTTACGAAAACGTGTTTCTGACCCAAACTGTGAATTGCTGAGTGAGAAACGAGTTTCTTCACTTGGAATTCTTTAGATTTTAGAATATTTTCGAGTTCAATCCCAAATCAAGTGGGTTTTGAACATTTTATTCTCATTTTTTTTGTTTTCGAGTGAATCACGAGTGATTCACAGACGCGATCGCGAGTTACGATTGCGAGTTTTGTGTTGAAAAGCGCTCTTTTCGACAATTTCTTGAGATAAAAGGCTAATCAGAGCCAAGATATTTGTGGATACAGCCCACTTATATCAAAAATTCGAAATTTCCGCTGAAATTTCATTGATTTTGTTTGATTTTAACGAGTTGAAATCAAATCCAAGATGGATGATCGAGATCGTCTGCTACGCGAGTTCGAGAATTCGCCACTAGATGTCGCGGCTGGCGAAAACGAGGCTATTCACCCAGCCAACACTGAAACAAGCTCTAGTGATAGTTCTAGTACAAGGTACAACTATCTACCACCCGAGAATCAAAATCCTTTGACTATTTTGTGCAGTATCATGCAACAGAATAAGTTAATGATTGAGAGACTTAGTGCTAAGATGGAGAATCTCGAATCTCCTTGTGTGCAACAAGTTGCACCAGTATATGTCAGACCAGACACTTCATCTGCCATTTCCAAGTTCAGTGGCAATGAAGATGCCATTGCTGCAAGTGAGTGGTTGGATGAGTTCAACCAGATGGCTTCAATGAGTCATTGGTCAAGTGAAGACCGTTTGACAATAGTCAAACTCAAGTTGACCGGAAGTGCTCGAGATTGGCAGAGGTCAACTGGCAGCAAGTGCCGAACTTGGCTTGCTTGGAAAGCTGAGTTTCGTGATGCTTTTCTTGCCAAGATCAACAAGATGGATCTTTGGCGTAAGATGGAGCAACGTATTCAGAGACAAGACGAGTCTGTTGATGAATACATTCGAGATAAAGAAAAGCTTTGTGTCAAGCTTGGACTGAGTGTCCGAGAAATGAGAGATGAAATCATTGGTGGTTTCAGGTCACGAGAATTGGCCTACACCATGAAGTATCATCCTCACGCAACGATCAACGAGTTGATCAAAGACGTGAAGGAATACGAGACTTTCAGTCAAATGCGAAGTCGGAGATTTGGTCAGTCTTTCAAGAAGACTCCGGAATCTGATCTTGTATCGAGTCCTAAATCGAGTAGTGATGAGTTCTCCAATGACGAGTCAAGTGAGAACAAGTCATCGAGTTTTATCTTGATGAACAAGTCATCAAGTTTAGAATCTGACAAACCAGATTCTACGAGTGGAACAAGTTCCAATCAAGTTAAATGTTTTAACTGTTTTGAGTTGGGGCATTTTGCTAAAGATTCCCTAAACCTAGGCGTGTCAAGCATTGTGTGAGATGCAACACTGATGGACATGGGACTCGAGATTGTCCCAAGGGAAGGAACAAGTCCTCCTCTGAGTCCACTAATTTGTGTGTCTCCACCACGTCGACCAAGAGGTTTAAACTGATTCAGTTGGACAACCAGAAAAACGTTGTCGCATTGTTAGACAGTGGGGCTGACTCTAGCCTTATGAAATTGACCACAGCAGCTCGACTCGAGAAAGAGCTGTTGCCCATAACTCATGATCATCAAGTACATGGCATCGGTGGGTCCATACAAGCAATTGGACTGGTCAAAGTCAAGGCTGTGATTGATGGTGTCATTGTCAACAATTGTGAGATGTTTGTTGTTGAGGATTCGGTCTTCAAGGGACCTGAAGTTCTAATCGGAACTAATGTGTTTGATCAACCAAATTTGATCATGATCCACAAGCAAGGATCCACTAGACTTCTTGATGAGCGAGAGCACAAGGCTCTCAAAGATTTCGATATCCACAAGGGAATCGATCACGAGATCACGAGTGATCTTTGCGCGCATCCACAAGATCAAGTTAGTGGATGTACGAGTCAGGTGGTCGAGCCCACTTACAAAAATGAATGTGACATAGTGGTGAACAAGTCACCAATTGATTGCCCAGAGTTGCAATCCAAGTTGCAATCCGAGTTGACTGAACGAGTTATCAGTCCAACTACCGAAGATTGTGGCCTGGTTGAGCCGATCAGACCAGCCAGTGCAGTTTTGTATATGACGTGTGTTGAGGTAGAGAAGCAAGTGAGTGCTCTCTACCAACCAGTGACCAAGACTCGAGAGTCTAAGTGCGTGGATCCGCTGATCCCGCAAAAGCAGCATGTGCTTAAACGAGTGAGTCGACGAGGGACCAGCCGGACGAGGCTCATCAAAGTTCCCGATGCGAAACGTCAACGAGTGATGAACCGGGAGGAGGATCGTGCCGTGCCGCCCGAGATCGTCGTGTGGAAGAGGCGAAGGAAGAAAAGAAATTCAAGTTTTGTGTAATTCCTTTCGAGATTTTTATTGTACGAGTCGACCATAACTGGGGACAGTTAAAACCCAGAATGGCCGAGTGTAAGCTTTTTTTCCGGCGCAAGCGTCATTCCCCGCCTTTGGCACGAGAGGGCGCTAGTTGCCGAGTGTAAATAAAGCAGTTAGTTGTCGTTTGTCAAACAAGTTGTCACGCGTCGATTATTCTCCGCGTTTTCAAGGATTATTCCCAAGTTCGTTGGCTGCGAATAGCGAGCAATATTCAAAGCTAACATTTATATTGTATTATTGATTCATTAGAGTTTTCCACTAATTATTGTAAATATTTCCTAAGAATAAATTATTTCCTTTTATTCTTTTATCCTAAAACTTGTGTACAGATTATTCAATCAACTGGGCATAACGGACACTATAAATTAGACATTGTGGGGTACGAGCCAAATCTTAAATTGCACAGATTAATTGTGTGAATATTTTATCCCGTCACAGGCTTGGTGATCTCGCCTCTCCTGCACTGGATTCCCCACTCCCATCTGTTTCAGGTACCCAGCATTCTCAAGGTTTAGCAACATCTCCTGATACTTCAGACATCCAAGATTCTGCAAAATCATCAGATTCGGCGGAGTCACCCGTGACGGTACCTCAACAGTCAATCGCAACTTCAAGTGCAATTGTAACTTCTCCACCTGCGGCGAATCTACCACCAAGACCAATGCAATCTCGAGCACCAGTGGCGCGATATCAAGCTGGAATATCTAAGAAATAGCAGAATCTACGCTTATCTTTTAATAGCACAATAAAAATTTGTAAATAATATTTAAAATTTAAGGGAGATAATGTGGTGTTTGTGCATGCACTCACAAGATTGCTCTCTATGCAAAAGTGTAACTATGGAAACTGGAAACAATCACATATACAGTAATAAACAATATGCCGGGCAGATAAGACGTTTCCATCTTTCCTCCCGTGACGGCCCTAACCAGGCTTGAGGAGATTCAACCTAAACATTCCTTCCTCATCTTTGGTATGTGATTCATTGGGCAGAACCACATCAAAACTATAAGTGGAACAGGAACAAATTTGATTCAACTAACTTCGCGCAAAAAAAATGTCAAAGTGTCAACAAATTTACTCCATAATCTCCATAAGATTAAAAGTTTTTGTTTTGAGTAGGTAGGCTACATCAATATTTCGTTTGCTGCAAATGGCAGGTCAGGCTGGGGTTGTCTCACTGTCGTACCCAATCTCCACCTTCGGATTCGATTGGTTTCTCTTGAGAGCCTTCGGAGAAGAAGGAAGAGTAGAGTATGACGTGGTCATCTTCAGTTGGATCATTCATTGCTGGCCTGCCCACATGACTTTGCAGGTCGAGTCGTCACTTCTTGTGACGGCTTCGATTGTTGCAAACGATCAAGGGGTCTACACCCTGCAGTAAATGAAATGTTGATGTAGTGGGTGAAGATGTAGGCGACCATGTGGCAGGGTGGGCGTGGGTGTGTAAAAAAACAAATATTACACTGGAAGCCTGATATCATGCGGTATACAAAAAACAATCGATTATCTGACACTTTCACACTGATAGCAAAAATATTGTAGTGTAAAGAAAAATGAATGGCATTAAACTCAAAAATGACCATTTTGTCTATATTTACCGGTATTATTTTGGCTATATATGTGGATGATTTGTTTGTGGGTTCTAGCGATGCGAGTGGTTTGCGGGAGTTGAAGGATAATTTGGCTAGGTCGTTTAAATTGCGAGATTTGGGCCCTCTTTCATATTCATTGGGTATTGAATTCTCTCAGTCCCAAGCGAGTGGGGAGCCAAGATTTCAATGTCGCAAATTAGGTATGCGTCTGAATTGTTGCAGCGCTTTGGCATGGAGAATTGTAAGCCTGCGTCGACTCCTATGGATGGCAACTCAAAGCTTAATAGACCATCCAGCATTGATCAGAGTGTTTTGCGGAGTTATCCGTATTGGCAGTTGATTGGTTCCTTAAATTACCTTGCTGTTTCCACTCGACCTGATATAGCATTTGCTGTGTCTGTTTTAAGTCAATTTAATACGACTTATGGCGAGGAACATTGGATTGCGGCTAAGCGTGTTTTGCGCTATATTCAGGGAACCATGAATTATGGATTAACTTATCAGCCGACTGATGATGATTTAACTGGTTTTCTCGATGCTGATTGGGGTTCATGCCTTGTTGACAGACGTTCATATACTGGTTTTGCTTTCATGTTGGCTGGTTCTGTGATTTCTTGGGAGTCCGCAAGCAGAGGACAGTTGCTCTTAGTTCTACTGAGGCAGAATATATGGCCCTGTCTGAAGCTGCCAAGAAAGCTCTTTTCTTGAGTGGCTTCTTAAAACATATTGATCCCTCATTTGCCGGTGCTACTAAGATTTACCACGATAGTCAGGCTGCCCAGCAACTTGCGCGTAACCCTGTGCATCATATTAGGACTAAACACATAGATGTAAGATATTATTTTATCCGCGAGACATTAGAAAATGCATGAATTGACGTTGATTACATGGCTACTGATCGCATGCCTGCTGATATGTTAACCAAACCTTTGCATGCACCCAAGCATTGTGAATGCATGCGTGCTTTTGGGATGGGACCAGTTAGTGTTGATTAGTGTAGTGATCGGCTTCCCCATTGTAGTTTGAGGGGGGGTGTTGGAGCGTTGTAATTGATTCCTCCTACAGAGGGCGCGCGACACTAATTATGTATTCATGGTGTTTTCTTTTCTTTGATTAAAACGTGTGCTTAACGTTTAACACCACCTCAAGTGGTAGTACGTGTACTACAAAAACTGCGTTCCCTTTATTATTGAGCTTTGAGTGCTTTTCTTCCTGGATTCTAACACACAGTGTAACACCACAAGTAAATAAACGCTGAGATACACTGAAATCACTCGAGTTTTTATGGAAAATTTTACTAAGAGTAAAAACAGCTTACACTTGCAGAAAATGCCGTAATTTGGATGTTGCGGCCACAAAATGAGACAGCCAGTGAAATTAGAATGTTTAGACAACAATTCTGCGCAAAAACCAGGCAATTTAATCCCATGACCAGCAGAGCGCCCAAAAGCAACCACGAGCAAAGATAACTAAACCAGTTTCCGCCTTGCATCTGCCCACTGTAGTCTGAGGAAATGCATCTACCTGTGTATAATTTGTGGTGCGTTTACAATCCCAGTCTTGATTTTGATTTATAATTAATTAATTACCACCGTATAGTATTATATTATTTAAGCCGCTGGAACATTACCAAGTACAACAATCACGCCCTAAAAATTTTTGTGTAAGCGATTAAATCACTGTCGACAAATCAGTTGCAATGAATCTGATACAGAACTAGTAGAGATCCTGCCACGTTGTGTGACTCGTTAAAACCTGTGGAAACCCGGGTAGTTTTCTTCCGATTTGAGATTTGTAAAAAAGTAACAATTGCACAATTTTACATATCCGAGTATTTGATATGTACACCTTGAATGTTGAGAATTGTAAATTATAAATTTAAGATTTATACCACTTACCACGTAGCAGTGTTTTAAACACCGTGCCTTAAAACTTGATACCGTATTTGGGAAAATAAACCTTTATTGAATAATTAGGGTGTACAAGTAGTACAGTATTACAGTTTCCTCCCATTACTTTCCACATGTTTCCAAAAGTTACTCCGTACTTTTTTTCTTTAATTATTTAGTAATTAATATTTTTTTTTACAATTCCTGACTATCTCCACACAATTTCAGGTTGACTCATTAACTATACAGAATATCCATTTTTTTTCTATGGCCGTAATCCTATTTCCGAAAAATTTCTCGTAATTTCTCAGCATCTTTAATTAAATTTTCTACGTTTTCTCCCATCGTAAAATTTCATGACTTACAATTCCAGGTTTGTAATCTCGCGAATGTTATTTCAGTCTTGTTTGCTTCCATAATCCAGAATGATGAGATACGCGTCAACATAAATTGTTTAAACACTAATTCATTTTATGTAATTTTTTTAATCAAAACTTATACGAGTGTGCCCGCGTATTGACATGTTACGGCGCAAATATTTATTAAACTAGCTAACCATTTTTTATTATTCAGGGAAACCAATTCAATTTTATTTTGCACCGAGGAGTAGTGGTCTAGTCTAGTGGTAATAATCATACTGTAGGTGAAATTTGCAATCAATGGCGAAACGGGATATTAACGCGAAAATGAAATGTAAAAAGTGCACTTAGCTTTCAGCATTTTTTCATTTGCATCAATCAATATTTATTGACTTCGCTGGACACACAAACTGAAATTGCCAGTTATCATGAAATGATTTATCTCTAACGTAGTCTACAGTATACAGTATGCGTTACTCATTATACTATTATTATTGCACTTAAGTCAACATTGAGAATTTAATTTCATTTCTGTTCCGATTTTCATCAATAGTTCGTTGCCTTACTGTCAACATGTAAGCAGAGTGTTGAACGCATTAATTTTATTTTGACGATGCATTGATATTTTGCGGGTTTACAACTAAGTTTAACCAAAAGTAAATTTACTTCTTGTTTAACAACTTAAAAGTAAATCTTTGACATCACTTATCTCGTGCTACAATTTTTGTTCTACTCCATTAACAGTACGGAATGAAATGAAATAATTTTTTATTGAGAGTGTAACATTAGTCTAACTTGTGGGTGAGTTTTGACATTGAGCAGAAAAGGAGCGGTTACATGTTTTGAATAGTTTTAATCTGCGTCAATATTGTTCGTCTTTTTTCAATCCTCAGGTATTAAAATATAATTTTCCCATGGTTGTCTTAGAAATGTAATAGAGGTAAAAACATTTTCATGCTGTGAATTGTTTCAGTATACAGTATATGACAACTTACCTGCACTTTATTACATTAGCTTGACAATCTACGTCATCTGTTTCACAATTATTCGGGCATAGCTTACCGATGCATATAACAAGTGGTTCTATCACTAACGGTGCTGGCAGACTGCAAATTTTTAATCACGATACATCACTCATATTACATAAGATAAATATCAAAAGTTAATTTCAATTACTAACCCACAATTAGCCCATAAAAAAATACATCTATTGGCATAGATAACACCGTCTGAACCGCAATGGGGCGAATACTCCATAGTACAAGGTCGAGCTATATCGCAATCAACTTGACATTCTGACCAAGCTACTGCGTGTACGTCTTTGCTACTCGCAAATTATTTTTTCAAAGAAATTAAATTAGGTTACCACTTTTGAATTCTGATAATTACTCACTCTTTATTCCAATCTTTTAAGGTGCACTCGTTGAAGTACAATTCTCCGTCCGACCCACACACTGGATCCACAGCGTAAGGACAAGAATCTGCGTACCGTTATATAAAGCATTGTGATGGGTGTGATTACTGATTTTAAAATAAACTAACAAGAATTAATTGTAAATTATTAATCACCAGGGGGCGCTGGAATTAGCGCGAAAATCATAAGGTCGAAACAATATAAGCGCGACAATTTTAAGCGCGACAATATTAATCGCGAAAAAACAAGCGTAAGGTTAAGAACCGCGAAAAATTTAATGGCGTAAGAACACTAGTGCGAAAATTTTAACCGCGAAAAAACACGTCCGAGAATTTTTATTGATAAATACCAAGATCCATGGAAATTGGCCATGACAAATCACTCAATATTTATTCAGAGTGTGTATCTAAAGGTTTGGAAGGCCAAATCTAGTACTGTTGACTTGCGTGGATGTATTCCTTGCGATCTTCGTGGAACTGTTTTTGGTTAAAATATTCACGCTTTAGTTTTTTCGCAAATGTATTTCCCGCGCTTTAGTTTTTTCGCGCTTACAATTATCCGGCTAAAATTCATTTTCGCGCTTTGAGTTTTTGCGCTAAATCCAATTTCAAATTCACTTTCCTACGCACAAAAATAAACCACTTTTGTGCGTGAAAAATCAGTAAAATCTTTGATAAACGATTCCGTGAATTTCACAAAAATAAATCCAAAATTTAAATAACTTTTTTGAATTTGTTTTGCAGAAAAGGTCCAAAAATCCAGACGCCAGATCATCCAAAAATCCGGATTTTAGTTAACTTCTCAGTGCTGGTCACAACCTTAATTTTAAAATTTTAAAATTACAAGTTGGGATTTGGGCGAAGAAAATAAAACGACAACTAACATTGCTACAATGGACGTCAAAATTCAAATATCATAGATTACACAGAAGTCGATGCAACGGATGCTTATTTGGGTGTCTTTTAATGGAGCACACTGAAAATCATCGAACAACAACAACAACAACAACAACAACAACATCCAGCACGGTAATATTGAAATTTTACTTTCAGATAAAGCAGAAATTTAAAAGTAATTTGTAACAATATTGCGTAAACAAACTATCGAGATAAAAAACTTGGTAATGCATACCACAGTAACTACACCATTAACAGTTTGCACAAATGGGAAAACATTTCACTAAGTCGTATAATTAACAATGTCAGTGAATATGAGATTATGAAACTGCACGTAATACAAATGTAATTACAGTAAACGTATGCTCAACATATTTCCACTAAGAAAATAAAAGACTGTACTAAAAGTTGCATTTTATGAAATAAAATCAGGTAACTGATTATAAATAAGCTTAATTTAAATTAAATATTTCTAAACATACCATGACGTCTTCTTGTGTACAAATATGTTTTGTGTGAAATTGTTACAGAAATTAAATCCTAAAAAGGAGTTTTAACGTTCACAACTATGCTTTGAAATATTTTAGCAGCATTATTCAAATTGATTTGGCAAAACTTGAGACCACGTACTTTTAGAAAAATAGTGGATGTTTCATTACATTATCTTAAATCACTGACAGTAAAAATTAAAATCTGCCAGCTGCATCATACCAGTTCCACGCCCACGGTGATTACGTACATTTGAAATATAATGACATTAAGTTTAAACAAGTCACTTGAGGGCTAAATACGAGAAATATTTGATGCGGGCAATTACAAGCTGAGTTCAGGCTAAGTTAAGTTATGACTCACAGAGGAAACTTTAAGAGAAAATTTACACGCAATATAATGTTACTGAAGGGGAAAATATTCAAATATATGTCAAATTTTCGATAACTCAGAAATTGCAAACACGAGTCTAACACGTCTAAATTACTTTCAAATCACGTGTAACAAACAAAACACTAGGTCCAAATTTATTTTAACTTCACATAAAACAATCGTTGTTCCGCATTATAGATCTTAACACATTAAAACTATACTCGCATTCACTCACAATTAAAAATGTGTACCCAATATGCCATACTTGAAAATTACAAATGTGCGCAATATATCGGGATCAAACCTGTGAAACTTTTTACAAGGTACAATCTTTTTAACTTTTTATACTTGAATTAAAAATTTAAATTTCGTAAATAAAAATCTATTTCACGATGTTTAAAATTATGTTTAAAAAACAATAATCTGTGGTATTTGTCCAGTTTCAGAAATATCAGCTAATGGCGATTAAAATTAATTTTAACAACTAAACTTCTAAATTTCTGAAAGTTACCACAACTCAGTGTAACGGTTTGTCGGATCAAAAAGAAACTTAAGAGTATCCAAAATGTTCACAAAATATTCTTGGACAGTCCGAAAGTTTCGGCAGCATTTAAAAATAAATCAACATTTGGTCAAATTTACATTGATTGATGTAACAAAAATTTTACATAAATAAGACCAAATGTGGCATTAATAATTAAGAGCCTACTTATATCGTAAATTAAATTGATATTCATTCAATATGCGAATGAGAAAACTCTCAAAACATAACTTTTGAATGTTTAACGCGAATGTACTGCAGTACTGACTAGTTAGCCTACTTCGAACTGAGTAAGATATCAACTTAATGTGAAAATAGAGTAAAATACAAACATCCCACGATTTGCATTAAAATATGAAAACTTAACGAATTGTTACGAAATCATTTTTAACTCAATATCTATAACGCAAACATAAATTTAGCCCGAAATAAAGTACAAGTATTCCGTGATTTGCATTAAAACTTGAAAACAAATTCATTGCATTACAGACTTTTAACGCAATATTTATAAAACAGTCACGAATTTATCCCCAAAATTATTAATTTATAAATAAATAGCTTAGGCCTAACAACTGAAATCGAATCATTTTACCATTTTCTCGCAATTGTCGATCTTTCGCTCGAACAGGTCAGAGAAAGTACTGCTTTAACAACATTAGCTTATGTTTCTTTTCAGGTTAACAGACATTTTTAATTCGTTATCATATTTGTACGAGAGAAATTAGCGAGAAAACCACCCGCAGAACTAGTCGAATCATGGATGCACGGTGAATGGATGGAACGAAAACGAGGCGCTCACGCTATCGCAGTGCGGTATGGGATAGCGATACTGCTGCGATCCATGCGCTAACGGTGATAAACTGAGATTGTCACGCTCGGAGTATTATGGTTCACTTTCCGTAGCTCAAAACGAGCGTGGCGATTAAAACATTACACGAATGCGACTAACGAAATTAATACGTGAAGACTTGACCGCCTACACACTAAATCAGGGGTGTCCAAACTACGGCCCGCGGGCCAGATGTGGCCCACGAACGTTGCCAATCCGGCCCGCCGGCAGCTTGAAACATCTCAGCCACTACGCAATATCCTGATAGTGACAACGGTGGACGGTCTGACCTCGGAATAAATCCTACTTAATTTCTCAAAATTATTTAGATTGAAAACTGGCATCACGTGACCTAATTGAATGCGGATAGAATTTAAAACTTTAATACTTTCGACAACTTCAAACAATACCTGTATTCAAATTCGCAATGAAGCGCAATAATTTACGACCAATACAGTATTGACCTTAACCTTAATTTCACACACATTTAACATGTGTAAACTTTAAAAACTATCAAGAAATACGGAATTGTAACAAGTAAACTACAATTTGTACTGCTCACCGCAAATCTTTAAAAAATCTAATATCTTGTCATATTTCCAACAACTAATTACAGCTTTCTTAAAAAAATTTAACCTTCAAAAATTTACGTAGAATTATGGTGCAAATTTTGGAGGCCGTTTAGAGTTAGTCGTAATTAAAGCAAAATTGATGTTCTAATTTGCATTCTTGTACACAAAAACACAGTACTAGTAAGTGATGCTGAGTGGTAATTCCAGGTTAACTCAGTAAAACATTCACGATCATAATTGTACAACCAGTGTACTTTCGTTAGTAAACGATCCTGTTAAACAAACTTTCAACTCTGAATCTTTCACTAATTAACATAACTGAAAACCATATATGCAATTTACAATGACTGAAACTTTCAGCATTCTATGCCTCAAACGAAATCACTTAAAATTAAATCGGAGAAACTACAATCCCTGATTACTAGCCACCCCTTGCCAAGAAAAGCCTGAATAAAACACACGCGCGGAAATTATCACGCCTTAAAATAACTAAAATTCTGGAGTAATCACAACATAACAAAATAAGCAGCATTCTATAAATTGAAGTGCGGTATTTGCAAAATACCTTTTCGTAGCATATCACATGGTACAGTATTCTTTACTAGCGTAAGAATTAACTGCAACGGATAATTGCCTAGATGAACAAAATTTGCAATACAATATATTACTTTGTTAGTGAGTTAATTAAATGCTTACGAAATTCAACTGTTAATTCGTGCTTGTTGGAGACTTCCAACTGGACTTCAACAGCACGAAAACTAACTCTTACAATGTTTTGTCTTTTTTGAAATTCAATTTCTGTCATTATTGACAACAATCACCACGTTGCTCAAGACGAGTAATAGTTATTAAAAATATTTAAAAACTCAGTTCATGTAACGATTTGCACGCGTTTTGTTCGTGACGTCATGTTATACGTCATTGTTCCGCAGTTTACGTACAATATTATAAATAAATTACCACTTACGCCACCAGTCTACTATAAATTTCATTTGAGATTATTTTACACACAGTCAACAGATCTCTTACTTAACGACGGTTCTTTCGAAGTCTTTAAATCTACCTAGACATGGAATTAGAAAAAAATGTGGCTGACAAACAAAAACGACAACTTGGAATTCTTGACAAATACTTTGAAGTCAATGAACACGACATTCACGATACTGCAACAACTTTTCAAGCCACGTGTAAATTGTGTGTCAAACGAAAAATCCTCAAGTGCGGCGTGAAAAGTACTTACAATTTAAAAAAGCACTTAAAGGTAATTTTTCTCCTAAGTTTTCATACTATAAAAATTCTAAGCAATTTCGTATATTTAGAGTCAGCACCCAACGTATTATTCAAAATTTGAGCGTGACTTGATTAAAGCCAAGTCTTTCAAAAGAAAATCAAAATTTAACGCCAGAGTTAGTGCGAAACAAATATCTTCACCTGCAAAGGAAAATACACGCGACATGCAACACGTGGATATTCCTTCTTTGTGGAATGAGAAAAAAAATGCTGTAACCCAAACACAAGTAAGTTCAACTGTAATGACATTTAAAGCAAAAGTTTTACAAATTCAAGTAACATTTTGGTAATTTATTCACTTCGTTTTCTTTTAATTTCAATATTTTTTCAGCTAAATCAACACATATTACGTTACATTGTGAATGACATGATGCCTCTATCAACGGTTTCAAATGAAGGTTTTAGAACCCTAATTTCAGGGCTTACTGGTGGCAAATTGCCTCCTTCGAATTTCGTTTTAACAAGATTGATTGATGACCAATATTTGATAATGATGGACAATT
>JAQIWS010000584.1:0-18840 GCA_034696085.1 Stigmatogaster subterranea | reverse complement strand
CGTCCCCCGAAAGTTGGCAGCCCGCTATGCCGCGCATGCGCAGTCGTCAAAACCTGGGGTGTAGAAACAGACACTGCCGTATTAAAGAGACAGTTTTAGGAATAAATACTTACAGCTTTAATCAGATTTGTCGCAGTGACTTAAAGCTGCCGCTATTTTCGAGTAAAGTTGTAGATTTAATGAAATAAAGTTGTCTCTTTACTACATAGTTACCTAGGTCCTAGAGTAAAGATTTAATTTTTTCCCGTGCAATTTATTTTTAGGTCGTCACATAGCAAAACCAAGAAGAAAAGGGGACCCACGGTTTTCACGTGAATTTATCATTTTTTAACTTTAATTTTTTAATTTGGAAAAATGCTTACTTCACGTCTATCTGCTCATGGCAGTGGTTCCAAATCCCTCTACAACAACTTGATTCATGTTTACACGAGGCAATTTTCGAGGGAAAAACTTGTTAAAAAGCTTTGCCAACTTGTCATCGATTCTTGTTAATTTTCATAGTACAATTAATAATATTTTTGTTAATTTATTACACATTGAGGGTGCAATACTGAAAAAGATGTGTAAATAGAATGCAACTGATAGTGAAAAAAATATTGCAACAATGCTAAAAGAAAATTAAACTGTGACCGACAGGCTTTGTCACCTGTTGCCAAATTTCGGAACTACAATTTTCATTTCTAACCCATATTGCAGCATCAAATAAACTTTAACGCTAAAATAAATTATAGAATGAAAAAATTATTTCTCATAAATATTGCGTTAGTTTAAAACCAATTTATTTTACTTACACATTATTTACACAAAAATTACTCCAAAATTACACAAATCGAAGACAAAAATTACTCTTTAAATGGAATTACTACCACGTCAGTTGTTTTATTCTTTGACCATCTCGAATTTGTGACAACTATTTAAAAATTCGTTAAATTTTCATTGTAATTATCAAACTAACAATTTAATATGATTTATCAAAAGATTGTAAATTCTACCTTAAAATACAATATCATCTAAATTTACAAAAAAAATTTTACAAAAAATTGAAATTTGTAATTACAAGTATTTACAAACCCTAATGTTAGATATTTTTAAAATTGTAATTCACTTGCGGTTTTAACCAAAAAACTATTAAAAAATTGTTTTACAGATTATTACTACGGAATATCATAATTATTTATCACATAATGCTTGCTCACAATTTTAATATTTTTAACAAAAATTATTTCGAAAAATTTGAGCAAAATTAAAAAACAAAAATAGTAAAAGTCAAGTAAAAAAAATTTTTTTAGTTGAGTTTTTAAAACAAATTTCGTGATTAAAAATCAGTTCAAACACTTAAAATAATTATCCGAATTTTAAAAGATTTTTAAATCTTGTCTTCATGTTGATTCCAATCTCGACTTGAAAATATTTCTTTACAAAATCTGTAAAAAATAAATAAAAATCATTAACAACTTCAATTTTTCTCAAAGTATAAATTTTTCTTTACGTTTTATTTCACAATTTTTTTATTTTCCTCCTAAAAAAATTTCACCTTGGACAGTAACTAAAGTTTGGAAATAGATAACAGTGTAACGACAAAAACCTGAAAAATAAAATTACAAACAGAATTAATTAACTACAAAAAAAATCAAACACGATAAATAAATCACTAAAATTAAATTTCAATTAATTTTTACTCAAAACTCATTTTAAAAAAATTTTTAGTTCGAGGATACCATCCACCTTAATTGCTTCTCATTAACTAATCCAGTAACCGCCAGCCATTTTGTTTTTATTAATTTTTTTTACACGTTCAAGGCGAGGTCTCAACTGGTTTTGATAAAAATCAATTACACCCATTGCCCCATGAGTGACTTATTTCAACAACCATGATTCCATTTCCTCCAATTTATTTTTTTATCTTTAAACATTACATCTAAAGAAAATTATCAATAAATAAAACTCAAACCCATTTTTTTCCTTACCTAGTTGGATCAATTTTAGTGTCGAAACCAGTATCAATTGTGAGTGTATTTGTTTCTTTATTATACCTAGAGTAACTGAACGTAATCTAAAAAAACAACAAAAATTATTTATTAGGATTTTTCTTGAAAAATCGGCCATCTTAAAACTCAACGATGATGTCATGCAACTCAACAATGTCGTCACAAATTCTCAAAACATTATGTCCGTCGTTTAATTTTAAAAACTGGATTTTTATGTCAGTATTTTAATTACAGCGGAAATTATAATATAAATATTAGTGTAAATTTAATTTTAATTAAATTTTAATGACTTTTGGTGCGGCTGCAGTGTAAATATTGATGCAGTCAGGCGCAGCCGTCAATCGAGTTTAAAATTGTTTGTCATAAACACCAGTAAAAAGGCCTCTTCACACAAACACGAGGGTTGGGAGAGTGAGTTAAATAGAGAGTAACTCAACACCGCCCTTGAAAGTCTCTCACGAGGGAAGAGAGAGAGGGGGAAAATTGAAAACTCATCAGAAAAACTCCGGGGGAAATTTTTGATGGCGAAAATGTAATTTTAAAAATTGTTAATTCAACTTTAAAAAAAAATAATAACCTGAAAATCCAGTTTAATAAAATTCTTACCTTTTAATATTAAAAATTGTAATTAAAAAAATAATACATAATTTTTATTTATTATATACCTGTTCAGGAAAAGCTTCTTGCTTAATGAACTTCATGGGTTCCAGGTGAGAATGAAATTGCTCTACCACTGTTAACCGTTTGTGCAACAAATGTTCTACGAAAAACAACAACAAGAAAATATTAAAAATTTATGTAAATTATCAACATTCACAAAAAAAAGAGAAAAATCTTCCATAAACCACAACAAACCCTTTGACTTTAAAAAAACAAGACATAAAAAATAGAAAATGTTGACAAGTGACAACATCACGTTACACATAAACAACGATGCTCAAGTTGTAAACTCGTCCTGACAAAAAAATTTAAAAAGTCTTTTCCACGAATCAAAACTTAGAAAAAGGATGTAGTCAAGGTTAGTTATCCGTTAATCAATCTTTAAAAAAGATTAAAAAAAAAAATTGTTCAACTACTGGTGCCCCCTACCGATAAACCGGGAAATAGTTCACTCCACCCACAATTCTAGCAGGTAATGAGATTTGCTCGACCCTCTCAAACTCATGCTGTGAAACGAGTTGAAAAGCGTTTTTAGGGATAAATATTTGACAAAAATAAAAAGGAGGCAGAGCCCCCAAGTTGCGAGTGTGGAAAAAAAATTAAAAGAAAAGTCGGGTGACAAAGCAGAATGCCTAAAGCGTCATAGGCGGAGAGGTTTCGAAGAGTGGACGAACACCAGCTGTTGTCTCGGTTGCACCTGCCTCTCCATTAAGGTAGGTAAAGTGGCTTCGTTATGTTATTCAGTTATTACTTTAATCTCATTGATTTTTTTTAATCTTTTTCTTGTAGAATAAAAAGAATTTTTTTTTTTTTGCGTAATGGCGGTGAAATAATACGTACCGATTATGTAGCCCATGGTGACGTCATCAGGTAGACGTATTTTCTCACCGATGCTAATGAACTTGCCATCACTGTAAAATAAAGAAAAGAATCAACTTGTGCAAATTTTTGACAGATTTAACAACAAGAAAACTTCGGACTAATTTAATTCAACAAACTGTTAATTTTCACGAACTTGCAACAACTTTTCAGATTCAGTCTGAAAAAGTCAAGTTTCGTGCTTTGAATAAAAGGGTATGACATAACCCCTCAAAATGAACCTTGTGATCTCCTTACACCAACTAAAATATTTTAAACTTTCTATTTTTTACGACCAGCTTGATTTTGGTGCCTTTTTATTTCAAGATTCGGTCTTTCGCTGACTTATTCTCTGCTATGGCTTGGAAATCACCCAAACCGTTAACAACCCGACACAAACTCTACAATACTCTACTCTTGGTCGAGATTTCACCTCAAAACGGTTTATAGTCCCTGAAAAATAACTGAAAATCTTATTTTTGAAAGCCGGAACTGTCCAAACTAGCTTGGGAGCAAAATTGGCGCCAAAAACACCATTACCACAACACCAACAAAAGAAAAACAAAAACTATTTTCAGTTTTATTCCAAACCTCTTCCCCAAAAACCCATTGTACAAGCTCATCAAAATGTTGTTTATTTTGATTAATATTATTATCAAACGCGGCCATCATGCTCCCATGTTGTTCCATGTGAGAAGATTACTCTTTCTCAGTTCTCAGAACGTTCTATTCCCAAACGCGAGAAAAAGAAAACAAAATATTCTTTTACAAGTAAATACCCCCCACAAACTACCAAACACAAAAATAAAAAAAATTCGAACTTTAATAATTTAAAAGCCACCAACTAAAAAATAAAAAAATAATCAAATTCACTTTAACTTGTGTCCCAGTAAAAAAAAAAAAATGCGAATTTTGTTTTTTTGGTGGCATGTTAAGTCTAAATGAGTTTGGAAGGGAGAGGAGATTTTAAGGCAGTGGTCGTATAACTTACAGATCGAGACACCCGTCAGAAAATGACGCAAGGCGAGGAGCAGCTGCAAGCCCTGCGGGTCGGTTTCAATTAAAAATGGTTTTTTCTTTCTTTTTTTGCTTTTTCGTACACGGGGAAGCCGAGTAAATGAGATTGGTGTAATAAACTACGTTTTTTTGTGGAGTTTTAAAATTAAAATTGCTCTTTCTCAATTGCGCCTACTGTTTGCTTCCAACCTTCTTAAGTATAATAGCATGGATAAATAGATAAATTATGCTAGTACTTTGTATACGTGAACTGGAAATTTGGGTTTAGGTTTTGAGTGTTGGAGTAAAAATAAAGTATAATTTTTCAATACAAATTTTGAATTTTGTTGGATATTTTTAATAAGTGTTAATTATTTTTTAAAATATTTACTGATTTTTACCGATGAATTGTTGCGTAATAAAATTTAAAGGACATGAGTAAGTTAATTTTAGCCTAAATAACGTTAATACTAGTGAAAATTCCGTTGCAATAAGACTATAAATGGCATAGCCAATCACCGTTTAACGTTGATTTAAATTATTCCGACGTCATTTGCAAATGGCGCCCATATTAGATCTCTCGCTTCAAATGTTTTTCTTGAATTATTTCGTTATTCGGCAAATATTTAATGCTAAAATTTTACTAAAATCGTTTACTTTTACTACTTGTAGGATTTTTTGAATCTAGAAACACCTACATAAAAATTTCACCGATTATCCAACACTCCGTTAACAGTTTGACCCAACAATTTCGCAACGCATGTAAAACATCCAAGTTTCCCATCTAATCTAAATCTCCAACATAACTTTTTAACTTCCCACCATCACAAAAAAAAATTAAACATAAATAAATCTCAAGTCCCACAATCTAAAAAAATTTCATAAAAGCCAACCTTGACAATCCAACGACACACACCATCTGCTACACAAGGTGACGATGGATATTGCACTCTAATTAAATTCTGATATAATTACCCCCACCCACTAAAAACCCTCTAAAAAACTAAAACCCCCACTCAGTGATAAAACCATCTTCAGTGGACCATATGTTGAGCATAAACACCAAAACTACCCCCTACCAGGCTTCGGTGGTAATCGAGACCTGTTTATTTATTCCACCTCGAGGGAAGAATATTAAAGCGTTGACAAACATCAACCATTCGTTTCCCCTTTTCATCTTAACCACCCCCAAAAAATTTTTCTACAAACTGAAAAAAAATTTTATAGGTCAAAGAACCGAGCATAGGGCGCTAACAAACTCAAGTGTATAAACTATCACTCATTTCCTGCACTTTTAATTAAAATAATTGGCTTATTAAGCACACCCCCTAAAAAATTGGGCGTCGTTTATATTTCCTTCATCGTTTCCTCATCAGGGATAATATTTTTATACCAAGGCTTAGACTTCCTTTTCGTTTTAACGTTTCATCAATCGAAAATTTAACGATAATAAATCAAATATCAAATAAATTAAACCTTTTTCAAAACTGCAAAAATATATTAAAAGAGTTAAACGACCCAAGAAGACCAGTTTTCACCTGTAATTGCAGGTTACCATAAGCCCTGCCCTCACCTCCCTCCTTCCATTTTTGCGGCTGAGTCACGCCGCCCAGTGGCAGAACTAAGTGACGGCGTTGAGTAAAAATAAAACTTAAAAAAAAATATTGTGCAAGTGGTTTTTAAAGATAAAACCACTTAAAGCTAAACAGTCCTACTTTTGATAAAATTTTAGTAAGACCTAGAAATAGAAGTTTTTGTAGATTTATCTCACCTTGCATGTGGCATCATCTTCAAAGCTAAAGCTCGACTTAAGCAGAAGCCAGCGCCTCCAGTGGCAAACCAGAATGAAATATTCTATTAGAAAAGAAAAATATAAATTTTATTTTAAATTTTTCAAGTGCTCTTTGGAGTAGCGAGTTCGGGACAAAAAGAAGTAAGAAAAACATAAAGCAGGACATGGCACAAAAGACAGTTGATTGGATCCCTTTACCTGTCACCTAGTCTTTTGTGATCATTTGACAGTTGAGGTATGCATCACTGAGACCCTTTTTCCCTGATGTTTGTTCAGGTAGCAATTGTGCTCTTAACCGCCTTCCTCCCCACTCTCTCGCCTACATCTAGTGCACCTGAGGTGGGGCCCGTCTCCATAAAACTATTGTACTACTAGTCGTTACACAAACAGTAACTCGCACACCTTAAAAAATAATCTACGCCTGCGTTTGTTTGTCTAGTGTATAGTTAGTCATAGAAACAATTGAGTGTGTGAGATTGTTGCAGAATTTGCAAATATATATTTTAATGTAATTGTAACAAGCAATAATTGGTGCACGTCGACGCCGGTTAATCGGGACATGTACAATTTGGCCTGATTAAGCGGCTGCCTGAATCTCACAACAGCATCTTAGTTAAATTTAGTGCCATTTTGGTCAATTTTCAGGAAAATTTCGGATAATTGCCCCAATTAAGCGGAGCTAATTGCAATTAAAATCTGTTTTTGTTTTTTAAGATTTGACCCATTTAAGCGAATTCTAAAATTATTTTAAATCAATCTGAAATAACTGCGTAGATTTTTGAAATTGTTGCATAGATTTTTGTAAAAACCTTACAACTAGTCCAAACATTGTTAAATATATCTGCAACAATTGTTGTGTCCATTGTTAAATATATCTGCAACAATTGTTGTATTCATTGTTAAAATTGTTTCAACAATTGTTGTATTCATT
The DNA here is from genome assembly GCA_034696085.1 of Stigmatogaster subterranea. NCBI lineage: Eukaryota > Metazoa > Arthropoda > Chilopoda > Geophilomorpha > Himantariidae > Stigmatogaster > Stigmatogaster subterranea. The sequence goes on along the minus strand of JAQIWS010000584.1, from coordinate 11,615 downwards.
GTTAAAATTGTTTCAACAATGCAAAAATTGATACAACAATCGCACTAACATTGTTGAAAATATTTTTAAAATTAATCAAACACAAATTCTAAGAACATTTAATGCAAAAGCTTCAAAAACACTTTAAAAATTCTACCAGAAAATTTATTTATCTGATGAAAAAACTATTTTTAAACCAAAATAACAAAATTTCTAAATCATCTTGAACGAAATCCTTATATTAACTCATAAAAAAAATAATTTTTAAACCTATAAATCCATCTCAAGATGGTGAAAAGATGTCTACACTTATCCAAACAAAAAATCACAATCCAATCTCAACAAAACTCTTATTCAATGCCAATCTTTTTTCCTCGATAATTAAACGTCAAACACGTCAAACATAAAATCACAATCAACAAAATCATAAAAAACAACCTCTAAACATAAAAATAAATAAAAACCCTCGTTGTAATAACAATCATCAAAACCAAATCCAAAGAAAAATCACTCCAATTCAAATCCTAAATTATCTTCATGATCATACGTCCGATCAAAACTTTTTTCCGACTACTTGTTTGAATTTTTTGTATTCGGCTCAAGTAATTACTACCTCCATTTTAGGAGTTGTGTATAATTTAAGTGACCTGATCATTTACAAAACTTTTTTGGAGTATGTAGTCGAGACAATTTTTCTGTCGTTGGGTTTTTGATCGTCACGCGATGGCAATTATTTATTATATGTATAATATGTATAATAATAATAGTTTTTTTTGGTTTTGTAATAATGAAATTTTATTGTAAGATTTAGAAAAGATTGGTTGGATTTGTTTTTTTAAGAAAGAAATTTTGTTTGCTTGGTGAAAAAGCGCGGGAGCTTTTTCTCGCAGCTGGAAGTCAGTTGTCGAGTGATATTTAGGAGAAAAAAAGTTGTGATGAGCGTCGAAGAATATTTTAGGAAAAATTTGTTAATTTTAAATGTGTTTTTTTAAAAGAACATTTTAAATATCGTTTTTTAATTCTCAAAATTTGTCTAAAATTTTTTTTTTAAATCGTTAAAAAAAATTACGGTGGAAAATTTATAAGATAAGGTTAAGAAAGTGGATTTTTGCTCCGGTTTTCTTAACACATTAGTTTTTTTATAGTTTCAATACTGATTTTTATTGATTTTTTTTATGTAAATTAAGCTGATTTTACTGATGAATCCAGTCTAAAGGTAAAATTTTCGCATTTTTGAATAAGTTTTCGTGATTTTTGGTTTACTACGATTAATTATTACAAAATATTTGATCAAATTTAAAAATCAAGAAAAATTGTTCAAAAATTTAAAAAACTTGCTCAGTCAGTAAAACCACCACAATTTACCCAAAAAAATCAACAAAAATCAGTTGAAATACTCGGAAAGCTCCTTCAGTGAAAACCCACCAAAATACCATTAAAAAACAGACCAAATCCAGCAAACTACACCTCAAACATTTTTACTACAAAAAAAATTACCTACAATCCAGAACTTCAATTCTGTAAAAGGTGTTTGATCCAAAATCCCTCTATAACCTACCCATCTTCAAAAACCATCCACACCCATTCATTTCCCATCAAAACTCACCTAAAAACTCCCAAAACAACCCCAAACATCAACATCAAAAACAATCACAAAACCCAAACATTAAATCGCCATCACAGTTTCATTTTCCCGCGCTAAGGGGGAAACCAGAAACAGCAATCTCCCCACAAGAAAGAAAACGGGGATTGGGTTGTTGTCACCCTCTTTTAAATTATGCGAGACCGAGCACCGTATGGTGGCCACTCAATAAATCACAACCCAAATACACCAAAGCAGCTGGTGCGGGTTAAAGGGGAGAGAATAAAAGCGGAGGGAAAAGATGCATACGCTACGCTTCTTTGTCCCGGAGATGGCATGCGTGACATAGTCACTCCACCCTTCTCCTATACTCTGTGAGATGTAAAAATATATATATGTAAAAAAAAGTTGTTGTGTGTACCTGCATATCATCTCGGTTGAGAATTTCCAATGGTGCTCTGATGCTTGGTTTGCCCAGATACCAGTCTTCGGTTGGGGAGTATTTTTGAAGGAGTTGGACGAGTTGGGGAACGTTGAGGTAGTTGTCGTCGTCGAAATGGCAGAACCATCTTAAAGAGAAATAATTTGGTTATGATTAATTGATTAAAGTTTAAAATGATGAAAATTTATTGTTGCAGATTGTCGTAAAATTTGATACATGTTGTGTGGAATGTGTTGGATTTTGTGTAAAAGCAAAAAGTTTTAGGTTTTGGTTGTTGGTTTTGCAGAAAGAAATTTTCAAAGTTGGTAAATCAACAATTGGGAAATTTTTTTCTTGTTTCATAGTTGATGTCAATGTTCATACGAAGCTTTGAAGTGGTGAAAACAAGTTCCCAAAGAGTTAGTACACAATTGCAAATTGTTTTCAATTCAAATTTTGGTAGGAAATTTTCACGCCAGCAAACATTAAAATTTTTGGAGTGTGATGAACAATTGAGAAATGAAATTATCAAGTTTTCCCACTGAATTCAGCAATTTTTTGTATACGTAGTTTTTGATCTAAAGTCAAGAAATATTATTGCTACGCATTCATACCATTTACACACAATTTGCACCTTATTTCACTAAAATCCAACAAACACATTAATTGATAAAATTAATTTAAAAACGTATTTTTCGATTTACAACTCAAAAATCTGCTGAGCACCCAACTTTAGAAATTTTTTCCCACCAAACCAACAACCCAAATTAAAAACCGTTTTATTTCCATAAACTCTACAACATTATGCAAAACCAACAACAAATTTCACCAAAATCCATTAAGCCGTTAATTTTTACCAAAATTCTAAAAACCCAATGTCACTCAACACAAAACCATCAACCAAAAACAAAAACCAGTCGCATTTCTTTAATTCACTTCCACAACCTCAAACAACATTTTCTTTACTTTTTAAAAAACATTTTTATTTTTTAAAAACCGTCTCAAGTCGACGACAACGCGTAAAAAACCTGAAAACAGGTTTGAAAGGGTAAAAAGGTGTTCAACACAAGTAGCCAACAACTTGCAAATCCCTACCTCTTCATCCCCTGCATTTTTCCCTCGTCTGCCTGCTTCTTACATTTCATGCATAAATTAAATAAGAAAATTACGCCCTGTCCAGACATGATACAATCCTACTTACTACCACATTTTTAAACCTGCCTTTAAATCACGCGCAATCTTTGATTTTTATCAACTAAAAGTGACTCAACCGCAACACCTGTGCTCTGTAACTCTTTTTGTCGTGTTAAAGATGTCGAGAAATTTTTTTTTTTGGAGAAGTTTAGATGGGAAAAAGAGGGGAAAAAAGTGTTAAAAGAGGGAAATATAATGAGATAATTTTTAAAAAATTTGTTTTTAAAAGATGAAATAAAAAGTGGGGTTTTTTTTTTGGGAGGAAAAACTTTGAAAAATTTGTGAAGATTTTTAGTTGTTGGAAATTTTTTTTTTTATAAAGGTAAAATTTTTGTAGTAACAACTGTGGTGGTCAAGTGAGCAACCGGTTTTGTGTAGTAAAAGGTCAAGTCGACTGACCCTGTCATTTTGGGTTAATTTTTCTGTATTTTCGAGTGGATTATATCAAAAGAAATTTTTTTTTTGTAGAGTTGAAAATAAGTTAAGATTTTTTTGAAAAGTTCTGATAAGAAGAATTTTGAGTTGCGTTGAATCTTTTTAGTTATGTAAATATGAAATAAAATCATTTTTTTGTCGGGATACGAGAATTAAACGAGATCACGGCGAGAGGTGATGGGAGAAAGAAATCTCGCAAATTCTCGTTTGAGAATTTGGAATTATGGTTCGTGATCCCGGATAGGAGATTTTTGCTGGGATTTTTCTCTAAAAATGGCTTATGTCATATTAAAAACTGAAGATTTAGAAAAATTGGACTTTTTCTACAAAATTTGATTTTCACCGTGAAAAATTAAATTTTCGTGTAAAAAATGAGATTTGTACTGTAAAAAATCGATTTTTCACCTCGAAATATCGAATTTTCAAGTTAAAAAATTGACTCTTTAACCATAAAAAATTAAATTTGTACTAGAAAAAATTGAAAAATTTCTCATTAAAATTGTTCTCACACTAAAAATTATTTTTTGCACTGCACTCTTAGTCAGAAATTAAAAACTTAATCTTACTTTTTATTGCTCTCCAGAAACGTATCAAACTCCACCGACATCTTGCAACACAACGCTTTCCTAAAACAAAAACAAAAACCAAAACCAAATAAATAAAAAAAATTCACACTAAAACCATTTTAATCCAACATTAATCCACCAATTCCAAAATTTTATTCAACAAAACAACAAAACCCAACCACCTGCCAAACGTAATTTTTCACCTTCATCACCATAAAACCACACCTTAAATCATTTAAATCAGTAAAAAAATTATAAAAACCCAAAATTATTATAAAACTCTAACGTAAGTCGTACCCAAAAAATGAATCACTTTTGGTCACGCGATTTCCAAATCAACTTACGAGGAAAAGTTGCAAAATTTTTCCTTTGTGGGGTCTTTTTTTCAAGTAGTAAAATATCAAATTAAAAAAAAATTGAAGGGTAAATTAGACTTCAAAGCTGAAAAATTACGATTAGCCACACCCAGTTGACTCATTTGCATATGCGTCATTTCATCTTGACCTCGATCGAGTTTTTATTTCTTCTGCTTTTTTAAAGTGGAATTTTTACGACATTAAAATGTTTTAATTTTTTAAAAAAGATGTGATTTAAAGGTTAGGATTTGAAGGGGGAAAAAAGTTGAAATTTGTTTGTTTATTACCGACTGTGAGACGACGAGCAATTTGTGTTGATTAGGTGACCGTCTGAAAAATAAAAATTTTGGAATTAGAAATTTTTTTTTTGTGATGTTAAAATGTTTTAAAGTTGTTTTAGGGTTTAGAGGGATTTTAAGTTGGAGTAGGAGTTAAAAGATTTGAGGTAAAAAAAAAAATTTGTTTAGAAGAAGTTGGGAAAATTTTTGCTAAGAAATGTTAAATTTATATAAAAGTTCAAAGAAAATAATTATTGGGAAAAATTGAAATGAATGAAATTTGACCAAAAAATGAATTTTTTTTGGCAAAATTTGAAATTTGTCTACAAATTTGGTCAAATTTCGAGTTTTTCAATTTTGTGGTCAAATTCCTCACTTCCAATTATGCGTTGAAATTCCTCAATTGTCAATTTTTGAGTTAAATTTAATATTTTTCAATTTTAACCAATTTCTCATTTTTTTAAATCAAAAATTAAAAAGTAAGAAATTTGACCAAAAAATTTGAAAAACTGGCAGATTTAATAATAAATCGTTTAAAAAAACAGAAAAATTTGAACTTTAACCAAAAAATTAAAAATTTAAAAAACATTATTCCAAAATTGAAAAATTCGAAATTTGACCAAGATATTAAAAATTGAAAAAACTGAAAAATTTACCAAAACTTAACAAATCCTACCAAAAAATTAGAAATTTTTAACAAACTAATAATCTTCAGCAAAATTCCACAAATTAGAAAAAAAAAATTTTCCCAAAACTTCAAAGCAAAAATTGAAAAAAAAATTTTTGCAAAATAATTTTTTTTACAACTACGTATTTTTTTTTCAACACTGAAAAATATTTTTTTTTTCAAAATTAAAAATCTCGCAATTTAACTTTTTCACTCTCGACCTCAATTTTCTCCCAAACAACAAAAAAAAGCACCCAAAAATTCTATTTTTTATCACAACTTTTAACTCAACTTCGGGGATCAAAGATCATTTTCCCCATCCACAAAATTGAGGAAAAACGCTTGTAGAAAAACACAACACTACATCATTAAAAAAACTCCTTTAATTTTCAGGTTTAAATTCTCACATGTCAAAAACGAGATAAAATCACTGTTAGAATAAAACGTAATTTTAATATTACAAATACACAATGATAAAAGGATGAGTCAAAAAAGTTGATAAAAATCGCACGCGACAACGTGACGTTATTGGATAAGGGAGGAAGTTCATTATAATCATTAAAGTACACTGGAAATAAATTTGTAATTAGTATGATTGTGTTTGTACTTACTTGTTTTATACTGGTATTCTTCGTCGTCAGCGTCAGTGAAAAAATAGGTCTGGAAATATAAAAAATAATTTAAGATTAATTTCCAAAATTTTGACAAGTCAGCAATTTTTCTACTAAAATCAGAAATTTTCAGTTCAATTGCAAAAATTTCTAAATTTTGGTAGAAAATCAAAATTATTTTTACTGAGGTCAGAAAATGCTGATTTGAAGAAAATAATTTTTTTTTTTTAAATGGTGGTTAAAATTTGTGATTTTTAATAAAAATGATTGCTGATTTTGGTGAAAAATTGATGATTTTTGTCAAAATTTGGAAAAATTAGCTAAAAATTACCTTAAATAAAAAAAATTGATGATTTTAACCAAAAAAAAATTGACAATTTTGTCGAAAAATTGCCAAAATTGGCAAAATTTGACAGAAAACTTCAATTTTTAACTTCAAATCATCAAATTTCCAATAAAAATCACGAATTTTTTCACCAAAACTCACGAATTTTTTCACTAAAAATCACATATTTTTTCACCAAAAATCACAAATTTTTTCACTAAAAACCACAAATTTTTTTCACTAAAAACCACAAATTTTCATCCAAAAATCACAAATTTTTATCACCAAAAATCACAAATTTTTTCACTAAAAATCACAAATTTTCTTCCAAAAATCACAACTCTAAAAAATAAATCCCGCACCCACATACATAAATATATTCCACATTAAAATACACTACCAACCTAATCGTTCAGCCTACTAAATAAACACTTATCTCTCCACCATTAAGCACAGGATATAAATTTATCACTTACTCACTCCACCACACAAACGCCGACCAGGAGAAAATCATCATTATCAATTAAACCAAAAAGAATTCCGCTAGAGTCTATTAACACACAATCTCGGGGTCCTCTAAAAAAGAGACCTCTTAATGACCCCAATACCGCGTTTCCTGAGACCGCGTTTGATTTTAAGCTCGCGTTAATCTAAAATAAGATGTGAAGTTGGAGATCGGATCGTTGAACTTGAGTTGATTTAAATTTGCAGGTTATGGAGTTAAATGGGGGATATTTTTTTAATGTTTGGGTGGGATTTTGTAGTTAAGTTTTTAAAAAGATTATTTTTAAGATTTTTGATAAATGTTTTCGTGGTTTTTGGAATGAAATTTGTTGGAAAGGTTTTGATGTAGTTGTGACGAGTAGTGTTGAAATTTGCTGAAATTGCGATGAATTTTTGTGAAATTGTGACGAGTTGTGTTGAAATTTGCTGAAATTGCGATGAATTTTTGTGAAATTGTGACGAATTTTGTTTTATCTTACTGAAATGTGATGGAAATTTGACGAATTTTGAAATTTTGTTGAAATTTTGTAAAAATATGCCGAATTTTGTTGAATTTTTTTGGTGAGATTTCGTGACGATGTGACGAATTTTGGTAAAATTACAACAAATTTTGGAGAAATTATCACGAATTTTGATTAATTTTGTTGAAATTTACTGAAATTGCGACGAATATTGATAAAATTATGACAAAAATCTTTTTAATTTTACTGAAATATGACGGAAATTTGACGAATTTTGAAATTTTTGTCGCAATTTCGTAAAATTATGCCGAATTTTGCTAAAATTTTGAAACTTTTATTGAATTAAAAAAAAAAATTGTTACAAATTTAACAAAAGTTTGACAATTTTCGTAAAACTTTGTGAAAATTTCGCAAAATTCCTCAATTTTACTGCAATTTTTATTGCGATGTACAAAATTTTTTACTCAATTTTACTCAATTTTACTCAATTTCCTTAAAATTTGCACATGTCCCTCCCAACTCAACCACATAATACTTCAAACTTATTAAATTCCACAGACAACAAAATTTACCCAAACTTAAAAAATTCACCAAAATTCAAAAATCTTACCAAAACTTACCCAAATCCACCAACCCACCTCAAAAAATCCCATCATCAACCCAACTTCTTCTTCCACCTCAAAACGGATATAATAGTTACAAATAAATACTTTTTTCCTTCCATGCCCTCTAAAACAGGAGTTCAAGGATAAATTTTATTACTATCCACATCTTTCTTTCTATACAAATGCTTAATTTTTTTTCCCCGTTCTTCCTCCCAAGACGATGTAATGAAGCAGGTCTCGTAGGACTAAGAAAAGAAAAGAAAAGTGCAGTAGTTTATTGCCAACCTCCTTGGCATAACTGATGTTGCCGAGGGGGATTTAGATTTTTGCGAAGTGGAAGCTGAAATAAAATACAGGATTAAAGGATAATCGAGTTTGGGAAAAAAAGTTTTTAGGGTTGATGGGAAATTTTGGTTAGGGTTATTTGGGTTTGGTGTTGTGAGATGGTTTGAGAGGGATTAAAGTGGTTTAAGTGTGTTTAGGGTGTTAATTTGAGATGGTGTGAGGTTTAAGGAGAGTTTAAGGTGATTTGAGTGTGGGTTTAGTTGAGAGCCGTGAAGGTGGAATAAAATTTGTGTTTGTGATTTGTGTAAGTTTGTTGTGTGGTTTTGTTATTTGAAGGTTTGGTTTAGTGGTTGGTAAGTTGAGTGAATTTTTTTGAATTTTGTTAGGAGTTTTTGTGGGTTTGAATTTCGATGATTTTAGTAAATTTGTGGAATTTTCAGTAAATTTTTGAAGAGTTTCTGCTGTTTTCAGAGTGATTTCATTGAATTTTTGCAATCTTTTCAGTAATTTTAGCCAATTTCTGCAAATTTTCATAATAATTTTTGTCAATTTCTACAATTTTTCAGATTAATTTTAGTCAATTTCTGCAATTTTCAGAATAATTTTAACCAATTTTAGCAAATTTTCAGAATAATTTTAACCAATTTTAGCAAATTTTCAGAAAAATTTTAGTAAATTTTTTCAAGTTTCTCAACAATTTCAGCGAATTTCTTAAAAAATAATTTTAGTAAATTTCGGCAGTTAACGACTTTTAGTAATTTTTCAAACAATTTCAACAAATTTCTGCAATTTTAAAACAATTTTCAAAAATTTCAGCGATTTTTCAAACCAAATTTTTCAATTTCAACAAATTTCTGCAATTTTTCACACAATTTCACCAAATTTCTCCAATTTTTCACACAATTTCACCAAATTTCTCCAATTTTTCACACAATTTCACCAAATTCCTCCAATTTTTCACACAATTTCACCAAATTCCTCCAATTTTTCAAAACAATTTCACCAAATTCCTCCAATTTTTCACACAATTTCACCAAATTCCTCCAATTTTTCAAAACAATTTCACCAAATTTCTCAAACAAATTTTCAAAAGTTTCAGCAATTTTTCAAACCAAATTTTTCAATTTCAACAAATTTCTGCAATGTAAATCACACAATTTCACCAAATCTCACCAATTTTTCAAACAATTTCACCAAATCTCAAAACCCAACTCTTCACAAAAACTTCAAACCATTTCAAAAACCAAAAATTACTCCCCCTCAAATTCACCACCCACCCCACCACAAAACCAACAACAAAATAACCTTTCAAAACATTTACAATCTCCTTAATGAAAGATTAACATTATCCTAACTCAAACTCCAAACAATCATCGTTGTGTAAATAAACAAACAACCCGAGATAAAAACGTATTACTCAAAGCTGAATATTGTCCTACACTTTTTTATAGTCCATCAACGTCAACTTTAACTTTTAAACTCCCATGTATAGAAATAAAAAGTATATTAAAAATGTAATAAATAACCCCGCACTTAAAAATTTAAATATAAACAAGTTAGGCTTAAGAATAGTAGATAAGAAAATCCAAGATAAATAGAAATTTCTTGGGTTTTAGGAGATAAAACGTAGCTGGAAGGGTTAAGGAGATTTAAAATGATGTGTATGTGACTTTGTAGGTAAAGGGTTAAGTCTTAAATATGTTGTTTGTAAGCAGTAGCTAAGATGATGTCGTTAGATTTGAAAGTTGCTTGATTTTTGTAAGAAATGTTGAAGAGTTGTTTAAAATTAAAGAATTTCTGGTATTTTGGGGTAATTTTGGTAAATTTAAGTGAAGAATTCTTGGAATTCTTCATTTGTCAGTTTTAAGGAGTTAAAATTTGCTTAATTCGTGTGAAATTTCGTGAAATTTTTGAGATTTTTGTTGAAATTTTTGTAAAATTTGCTTGTTTATAAGCAATTTCACCAACATTTATTTGTTTTTTTGCTTGTTATTTTGTTAAAACTTGTTTGTACCCAATTTACAATCCTTAAAATTACAAACATTCCACTTCTATAAACTTTCCTATAACTACTTATAAACCATTATACATAAAACCACCAAACAACACCAAAAAACCTCAAAAATCAGATGAAATCTAGACTAAAAACATTGACCAAACTCATCACAAAACATATCAACCTCAAGATCCCTGATTTCCTCACCAAACAACGATTAACTCCGTTAGGCCTAAGGGTCACAATACATACAGAACTTCACCAAACCTGAAATCTTCACATTTTTATCAATGAAAGGCTTTGCCAATCGATAAATTAACCCTTTCCTAACAAGCCTAACCAACTTTCACCAAAATTACCCAAAATTTTCATTCACAAAATCCCAAAATTCACCTCCAAACCCAAAAGTCAAAAAGTGCTAAAGCTCAAACTCATTAGTTTCACCTGGCAAAGTGTTGCTACTCTCGAGTCTCGACTACAAATTAACCCTCAACTCCACAACGACTCAAAAAAGAAATTTGATGCGAGATAAAAACAAATTTCTTAAAAAAAAAAAATAAAGAAACACGAATTTCTTAATTGGCTTCTTCTTTTTCTCCATCTTTTTTTTGATCGTCGAAAAGAGCAGGTGGTTTTCACAAACACTAAAGTGAAATTATCATTTTTTCTCCAGTTGTTTTTGCTTTGCCAATTATTAAAATTAATTTCCATAAATCAATCTGCGCAGAGAAAGAAATAAAAATGTTGTTAATATTTTTGATAACTTGACCAGTTGTTAATGTTTTAGAGTTTTGTGTGGTTTAAAATTTTGTATTTGCAGGCTAGACGTGTAATCACTCTAAAAACCCGGATGTGCTAATATTGCGTGTAGGCGTTTCTTTGAGAAATGACTTCGACCCTGTGGGTGACCCGCTTTGTAGTAAACAACCGTTCTGGCCTAAATTTTTAAAGAGTTTGGTTATTATTTTTTGTTGTTATGGTTTTGTTTCTTTAGGGTGAGTTTTAGAAGTCAATAATTTAATTGTTGTGTTGAATATATATTGAAAAATATGATTTTGTGTTTGTTATTTGAAAATTGTCATGGTTAAAATTCAAAAGGTGGGGTATTAAATTGTTAAAAATTTTAGTGTTTAGGGTTTGAATTGTTCAAAGTATAATTGTTGAAGCTTTAACAATTGAATTTTGTGTGGTACAATGTTTAAACAATTAAATTTGGACATCTTTTAGGTTTAAACAATTGAATTTTGTGATGTTTAAAAGTTAAACAATTGAATTTTCATTGTTCAATGTTTAAAACAATTGAATTTTCATTGTTCAAAGTTTAAAACAATTGAATTTTCATTGTTCAAA
>JAQIWS010000583.1:0-18871 GCA_034696085.1 Stigmatogaster subterranea | reverse complement strand
CACGATTTGATATCCAACTTCGTAATAAGTTCCTCGGCAAAATAAAAATGGTACGCAGTTTTCCATTTTGCGCGATATCGTAGGTACAATATCACGAGGTTTAGGTGGATTAAACAAAAGTTTTATGCGTGAAGATAAAATTATTGACCTTTGGGAAATTTGACACCAGAGTTTCAAACGGCGCTGCGAGTATTTTTCTTTAATCGTTGTGTTGTGAAAGTTTGCCTGATTTGTGCAATTTAATCGGTGTTTCGGTCTCCTTAGACTCCTAGAATATTATTGCACGCGTTAGGTATTATGTGTTATCGACTAGATAATTTATTCCAGCACATAAGAGTAGTTATTTGTCTATTTATTTTAATTTTTAGTGTTTTTATTTCCAAAATACCAGTATGGCCTTGTCTAACATGGTACTGCCCTCTATCGTCAGTTTCAATGTTAGCTGGGGCGTGCCTTCTGTAAGTTTACGTAGGCTGTGATTACAAAGCTGTCATTTCGCAAGCGCGAAGATAGCTTGTGAACAACGCACGATTCCAGTCATTCAACTGCGCACAGTCCACCGCGAATCCCAGTCAGTGAGAGCATAATCACGCGCAGGTGGTAAAGGCGAACGACTGCTGTGCCTTAACGCGAGAGACTCCTATTCCTCCTTCATTTTTACGCTTTGTAAATGCGAGAATAAAATTATTGTAATTTAAGAAAGTACTCCGTAAGAATGTAATTTTGTTTGAATTAAGCTGTTTAATGGCGGAGAGTAGAGCGAATTGGCTCTCGAAAATGTTTTGTATAAAGTAGGTTTAAGTTAGGTTTAAGTTAGGTTTAAGTTAGGTTTAAGTTAGGTTTAAGTTAGGTGTTTAGAGCTGTGGGTGAGTTTTTACACAGCTTTCTGAATTATAGTCAGTTGGATGTGAGTCGTACAGTTGAGGCGTAAAATATAATTATTTTGTTTAATTTAACTGACATTATGTGTGTTACTCCGTATAACTTTGCTGAGTTTGACTGCACAATTTTATGTGTCAAAAAAGTAAAACGAATGTTTTGTGTGTAATTCGCGACCATGTGGTTGAAAAAAATACCAACAAATTTACAGAGAATTGCTGTAACTTTGTTGGTATTATTTCAAATTCTTGTTGTTGTAAATTGTTCCTAGATTTAGCTGAAATTGATGTGGTTAGTTTAGATGGTTGAGAAGCGGAATAATTAATTTTCTTTTTCTGTGAAATGTAATCGTTGTAATGTTCCTACAACATGTAAAATGTGACAATAAAAGTTGTCAAATCTTACATGTTGTAAAAAAAAATTAAATAATTAAGCTTTTAGTCTTAAGATTAACTATTTTGTGAATATGGTTGCTGTTAGAAAATTATCCATCATTAATTTTGGCGGTTGAGTAGTTAGGAAAGAAACAACAAAAATCGTGTTTTTATTTAAAAACTATTTATTTAGTTCTAAAAATTGACTTCATGAATGGTAAAAAAAATCACGCGATTCTCGCGTGACTCACGATGGCCGATTCTCAACTTAGCGGGATGACAAAACGCTGCGGAGAGATTCAGAGTTGATTTTCGGACAAAATATTCGATTCTTTGAGTGGAACCAAATTTTGTTCGGTCAGATTTGCGAGTTAAGTGACAAAAATAATGAAAAATCATCATTCTCGCTCAAATTTTCACTCACAAAGACAAAGTGTAAGAGCGAGTGATGTTTTTCATGACAACTCAAACTTGACTTTAATTATAATTGTATTGTATACAACAAATTAGATCTATTTTGTTTAATTTTTATCTTTGAAATTGATTAGTTTTGAATTTTTAGTTTTATATGCCTAAGATTACCGTGCAGAATGTATTTCTGCATTCGTACTATTTTAAAAATTAAGTGTTTTTTAAGATGTTTGTGCATTTTTTATAAAATCGTAGTCAAATTAAATGTTTAAAGATATTTTTGTAGTGTATTTCGAGTGATAATTTTATCGCGTTTGCTTGCTGTAGAAAATTACAATTTTTAATCACAATTTACGATAATTTCAATCCACACTTACGACGTTCAATATTTTATTCACAAAGCTTAAAATTTCAATTTTGTGGTTTGAATGTCGTTAAGTGACGATGAATTTGTTTGATTTATGTTCTAGTGCATGTAAAAAATATTGCACAACTGCGAGTAAATTTTTTAGATGAACTTTTCCATTTGGTCAAAAGTTGTTTCTAGAAAGTGAATTATGTTTATTAATTGTGAAGATCAATATTGTTAAATATTTTTTGTAAATCACCGTAGAGTAATTTTTTGGTATGGCTAGGAATTCACGTGTAGACTACGTGAATTTTATTAATTTAAAATGTTTTTTAACTTATTGTTATAAATTTTACAGATGAATACCATATTTGTAAGATTTTTGTGACAATTTCGAAATTTCAGAATTTATTGAATTGTTTGAAATTTTTATTATGGCCAAAAGTCGAGACATTTGTAATTTATTTATATTGTTTTTAAGTTAACTTTAACGGCGTACGAAATTTTGAATTACTGTATGACGCACTACGCGATTATTGGAGGTAATATTAAGATATTAGTCAGTAAATTATTTTTGTGAAAGGTCTGACTGGTGAAAACCAAACAAAATTACCTGCAAGAATTTTTTGTTGTGTTTAAAAACCATAATTTTGTACCAGATCTTTTTTAGTGCAAGGCTTTTCGCAAGATTTTGTTTATTCAATGTTATTGAATATACTATAAATTTTGTTTAATAATTTTGTTTAAAAAAGAAATTGTTCCTAAGATTTAGCTGAAGTCGGTAGAAATTGATATGGTTGGTAACTTAGTTTATATATGGTTTAGTAGCGGAATAATTAGATTTTATTTTTCTGCGAAATGTAATCGTTACAGTGCTCGTACACCATGTAAGATGTGACAATAAAAGTTGTCAAATCTTACATGTTGTAAGAGCAACAGCTCTGTTTTTGCTGACACATGCGTGTAAAATTATTTTATCGTGGAAATTTTTGTACATTCTATTTCCGAGATTTTTGTAGACCAAGTTCCGTAGTTGTTGGTATGAGGTTTTTGTTAAAAATTACTGTATTACAATTTTGTTTAAAACTTTGTAACTACACCAGATTTTTGTTTGAAATTTGCATCAAAATCAGCAACGTCGTCGTTGTAGTATTTGTCGTATGATTCATTGCCTTTTAATTTCAATTTCATTTCAATTTCATTTCACTTTCATTGCCTTTTATTTTCATTCATTCAATTCACGTTTCGTACGTAACGCGTGGGCTGGATTTCTCGCGAGTTCTCACTCGTTTCCTCTCATTCAAGTCCTCTTGGGCATGGCGACAATTACACCTGTAGATTGCCGCCAAGCCCAAAAATTTTTTCCCTTTCTGAGAGATGCTTATCGCACCCCACCGCGATCTCCGCTGACGCCAAATGATGAGACTGCACCAAAATACGTTTTCCGTCCCGTGCGACTACGAGGCTGCCATTGCATACCTAATTTAAAAGCACGGAACCATCCAAAGCGACATCTCAAGTTCCTTCTCACAACGTTAAGTTCCACCGCCAGTGCTGGCAGTACCACGGCATACAGGACCGACGCCTGCGCCTTTGCGAAAGGCCTCTATCGCAAGTACTTTGGAGGACCACTCGTCGAAAGCCTCACATCGCGGCAGCATTAGATCTTTTAAATTTTGAGGAAGCACATCGACTTTTCCTCTTATTTATGTCGGTCCTCGTCTAATTCCAAACCACACGAGTTGACCAGTTTGGCTATTTAGTCTGGCACCGACGGCCTCAACTAAGCCGACGAAAAATCCCAAAAGAATGCCATTGCGTCGTTCGCCTCCCCGACAAAAGCGTCTCGCGCTCCAGGACCGATGCCCTGGATTTTATATCACCTTCGACTGGCTGCCAACATCCTCGGTTCTTTGAGTCAAAACCTCTCTAACCAAACCAGGAAGCTATTGGGGCCAACGACTTTAAATTCGCGGGGACCATCCTAGCCATGTGGACCACGTGCTCCGTCCCCGTAAAACAGTATCTGACCATACGCAAATGATTTCTTGGGTAATTGAGGCAACGCCACTTGTCTTTTAAATCACCCGGACTTCTGTTATTAAATTTATATTGTCTATCTTTGAGGATTAAAGTCCACTTGTGGCGGTAGGTCTGCACGGCCTGAAACAGATATTCCTCTTCTAAAGCGGACCACCTGGTTTTCTCAGTTTTAGGATTTACTCTATAAAAAAAAAATTATTGTTAAAATAATTACATGTTAAAAGTTAGTTTCCTCTTACACTTTAAAAGACACGTGAAGTTTGGTCGCAGATTTAACGTAAAAAATACAAAATCGCTATAGTTGTACGAAAATTAATGTTAACAAACCTCGTACGCTTTTTCTCGCAATGGTGTTATTGAGTAAGAAAGTGTCCCTAGAAAATCGAAGGAATAAATCGATTGCATTTAAATTATTAAATAAATTAATATAATTACTGCGAGTCTGCAACTTCCCTCAAGAGGGTCATTGCTTGTGTAATTTTTTCGACTGCTTCGTGTTTCATTTGCTCTGGAGCGTTTTCGCTGAGCATAAGTTTCATATCAAACTTCTCCATTTGTTGATGGGTGAAACAAAAGAAGGGTACAAAAATAATAACATAGAGTAAAATGAATTAAAAAAGATGGAAGAGGATAATAATGGTTGAAAATAATGAGAAATTTTCATATTTTTTTTGGGGGGGGGTTCTGGTTTTCTGTTACATATTTCTTTTATTGCAAAGTCAGTAGTTACTGAAATACTTATTCAAATTAGAAGTGCAATTGGATATTTGCAGCTAATTCCCCATTTTGAGCATTAGCGGGAGTTACGAGTTGGAATGGGGTTTAGATGCGCGTCATTTACCCACATCCACCAATGGTTAAAGATGGGACTGGTTTAACCAAATGCACATCTTATTTAATTCTTTTCAAATGGTCACAATTCTTCTTTTCGTTATAGTTGAAGATTCTTGGTCAGTCAAACCTTGGCTGGTCGAAGCGTCGTCGATATTTATATCATTCACTCCGCTGTTTACAGCGGTAGACGACGACCCTCCCGTAAAAGATGATGCCCTAGAAAATGGATGGAAATTACCATTAACAATTACCATTTAAATTAATAATTAAATTAATATAATTACTATTTAATAATAAATTAATAAATATTTAAATTGACTACACTTATTGTCTGGCCTTCCTGGCTACTTGTCTTCTGGCCTTCTTGGCCATTTCTAGGCCTGCAAAGGCCATCTCAACACTCGCCTCCTACAAAATATAAATTGAGTTACTGTTTTCGTACTTAGTTTTTAAATTAAATTTTAAAAAATTAATTTTTTTAAGTTGCCTTTCTTGGTATTCTTCTTTTAACTTTATTTATTAAAAAAACCATTAATTTTGTGGGCATTATAAATTAAACAACTAATATTTTTTAAATATGAATGGTCACCTGTCCGTTATACTGGAATAGTAAACATTTATTAATTATTGTAATTTTGGGATTTAATCATGTAACATGCAATGGCAAAGTTTTATTTCCACATTTTGATTAACAAAATTTTACGTGGTCGCTCCCCGTTTTTGACTTTTTTCATAATGGTTTAGGCTGGTAAAACATTAATGTTGTCTTCTCCATACTCCATGAAATATCGATTATTGTATTTTGTTTGTTGTATTTAAATGAATTTTGTGATTTGTAGAGTATATTTAATATGATGTATTGATATTCAAATAACATTGTCAAATCTTATTGCGCGGTTTGTTGGTTGGTATGTCTCAATTACATTTTGTCAGAAGTGAGAATTCCAATTCATTGTTGATTGTATTTTGAAAGTTGCATTCTAGTCTTAAAATTATCCTCAATCCGGAATTCCATTTACTCATTTCGAATGGAATATAACTTTAATTATAGTACTTTAGTATACAGAGTACTCTATTCTCATTTTAGAGTCGATTTGCTGACATTTCCATTATGCAGCAAATTTGTTTGTTTACCGTGCCATCATAAAATAGAATTAGCATCCATATGTTGTATACTGTGTACGTACCTATTACTTCTGCTTAACGTGCGTGCTTCAGAAAATAATTTATTTGAATCTCCGTTTTTAATTTGGTATTGCAGAACCCCGCTATTTTTTTTGTCTTAAATGATGTATTGAAAATTTTGTGTTTAACGTGAGGACGTGACAATGAAATTATTATTACTTTTATTATTTTCTCCAAAGAATTGGATTCCCGAGTGGTTGGCAATTTGATCCACCGTTGATTATCGAGATTTTGAGTTCAAGTAAGAGTTGTAATTAAGTTACAGTAGATTAATGCAGTAGATTTACAAGATTTTTTTTGGGATTAAAAAGCAACGACTTAGAAAATTTTTTTAAAATTACGCACAGAAAATTTTTATTTTTTAAGCGATGTAATTGTGACTAAATGTATGTAGGCACTCTCATGCATACGGTATATTTACATTTCATATCGTTGTTGTCGTCGTTTTTATCTGACAATTTCTCATTTGTTTGTGCGTTATTGTTTTTAGACAATGTTTCATGGTCTTCCACTGCGAGTGGATTCAAAATCTTCGACAAGTAAAACATCGCAAAAACAATTGTTGTGCCAGTTAATTGAGAATGCAGTCTTGTCTCAATGAATTATCACTGCTTCAAGAACTAAAATTATTAGTGTTTTTCCTTACTTTACCGCTATTTCTTGATAGTATATTTGAAAGATACATACGTATAAATTTCTGTGCAATAATAATTTTACATTCGTTACATGTATCTTTGGGAAACGATGTGATTGTAATCCATTTTTATTTCAAGATATTGAAAATTTCAAAATTCTTGTCTTTTGTCCACTGTACAAACCTGCTGCATAATAACAATTTTGATTAATGTACTTTCTCCGTGGAATTTCCTCACGGATTTTTCAATTACTCCGTATTTGTACGTTGCTTATTTATTTTCTCCAGTTTTAATTCGGATTGATTGTAAACACTTTTAAAACTGTAGTTTCTTAGTTTTTTAAGTATGAATTAAAAGATACATTTATACTTCAGTATATGTACTGCATGAAAAAAAATTCAAAATAATGTTAAATATTGATGTCGCAGTGATGTGGGTACTTCGTATTGACCCCCGGCGATTTTCTAGTGATTTCTTTGGGCATTTATTGTATTTATTGTTATCTCTAGCATTGGTGTATAGATTTGCAATTTTTATTATCGAAATAGTGACTTTGTGGGCGAACGTCCGTAATCGACTAATCATTTCTTCAACGTTATTGTCAGTTTTTTGTACTAGTAATCAGGTCGATTTCTGAGTTATATTGCGATTTATTGATGTTGTAAACAGCTTCACTTTAAGTTTCCAGTGAAAGAAGGAGGAATTAAAGTGAATCACTTTTATATTTAATTTTGTTCTGGGCCAAAATCACTCGAAATTTTAAAATAATTATTCTGATTTTTTTTGTGTATTAGTTATCTTTATTTTGGCATTGAGCGTGAATTTAAATTGAATTTTTTTTTCTGCTGAGGTCACGCAAGCGAGTAAAAGTTGGCTTCTCCGCAAAACCACGAATTGTTTACAATTGTTTACAATTGTTTACAAGTTACATCAGTGAGTTTGAAATGTTTTAAACTCGTTCATTTCGACACTTCAAGTTTTTTTTTTTGTTTAAAATCGAGTAAAACAATACGCGGGTAAATGTTTCCTGTGATTGGTCCAAATTTGCTCTAAAAATCTAACAAAATTTAATGAAGCTTTCAGCTAATGTTTTTAAGCTTGCTTTTTTTTGTCTAAAATTATTACGAGCGATAGCTAGATTTCGCTGTTTTGAGAAATTTTAAGTTTAAGATTTTTTTTTTAAATAATTTATTCCTTTTTCTTAAATATTATTATTTTTTGTAATATTTGTCTTGTCTACGTTAAGATTGTGGTTAAATTAAAGCATTCCAGCGCTGGTGTTACTCATTATGTTAATGCGCGACACCATCGCTAGACTGCAGTAGCGTCAGGAAATGTGTGCAAGGAAGATGGCGGCGCGAGCGAAGTCACGATCACTGTGGTCACGATGTAGTACTTTCCTAGAGTAGCTAAGCTTATTTTTGTTGACCTGTCGATGGAATTGCTGTGTTTATCTCCAGTCAAAATCAAAATCTATTATTTTTGGGTAAAACACAGTAATATTGTTTGAGAATTTCGACCCACTGTAAAATACAGTTTAGGTCGTGTAATTGTAATTTTTGTGTGTGAATATTTCTTTATCCTGCTTTTTTTCACTTTTATTTGTATTCTCAATCATTGCATTTTACTTAATTCATTTTTTTTCTCTTGAGTTTTCATTAATTTTATAGCTGATTTGTTCAAAACAGTTTTTCCCCTGGCACTCCGCCATCTTGTTATTTCTGACAATAACGTCTTTCGTTTTGTCGAGTACTTTAGATTCGTTTCGATTCATTTTTCTTCTTGTTTTGATGGTACGTTTCTAACTAGCTTTTGTACGCAGTACATAATTTTTTCCCTGAGTAATGAAGAAAAAATAAGTTCAGTGTTACAATATTTAAAATTATAGTGGTATAATTGACTTGTTAATCCGAACTTAAATCTCTCGAAAGTACAGTTTCGTTAGGTCGCACCCCTGGAGTGGAGCAATTCCAGTTTTCCACTTTTTAGGGGTGCAGGAAAAACTCTGGTCGTATCTTGGGGCTGCCAAAGGACAGCTAATCGCCTACGACCTTTATTTTATGATCTTCCCCCAAAGAGTTATTTTGCGCATCCCCGACCTGAGTATATTTTATAGGTGTAACTCCATCAATTAACTAAATTATCATTACAGCTACTACAATAGAACCTCCCCAAAGTCCGCACTCGTTTGGGTCCGCACCTAGACAGTTGGGATCAAAATGCAGACTTAGAGGAGGTTCTACTGTATCAGTATAGCAATTATCATTTTCCCAACTGTTACCGTCACTATTAGTATCACCGTGACTTGATGACCTAGAATAGGACTAAATAGCCGTAAAACTTCTTTGTTTAAATGATTGATTGCTGATTACAGTTCTTGTAAAGTCACTCAATCGTTAATACAAAATTGATATTGCTATGTTTTGTGTGAGTAAGGACCAGCCTCGATTCAAGTTATTTAATTATAGAAAGATATTAATAAGATTGCCTTAAATACTTATGCAGTATGCAGTAATGTTGCCATGCAAACTTGGCTTCCAGCATAAACTTAAACCAACATTTTCACTATAAAACTGAGAAAATTATTTACAATAATTTATCCACACCACACGTATCATTCTCGAAAAGCATCTGAACCTTAATTAATTATAGGGTGCTCGATGCTCAATGTTCATTCTTTTCACTTTCATAGCGCGCCCTGAATTGCGTTCTTCACTAAGGCAACGCCATTTGTCCTTCAGATCTCCTCCACTTCTACCGTTAAAAACGAACGCACCATCTAGTAACATCAGGGTCCACCTGTGGTGATACTTTTGAACAGCGTCGTACAGGTACTGTTCCTCCTGGTTCATCCATTTCTTTTTTGGAGTTTTTGGCGGTACTCGACTTCTAACCTGATTCCTGTTGTCCATGTTTGGACTATTGTAAGATGCTTGCATCAATTGTTGAATTGGAACAAATGTAAACAATTTTGAAAATTCGACAATGTCGTACCACAGGAGTCACATTTGTACGTAGAACTAATATTATTAGCTAATGTTGCTATTGTATATTCTTTATTTCTGTTTTTACTTTGCTCTAATTGGAGCACCTAATCGTAAAAAAAATGAAAACCACGTGGAATTTGCTGAAGTTGTTTTTGTCGACGCACCTGATCTTAAAGACACTCTTGAATTGTTGTTCATGGATCTGAAAGTGTGTGTTATTAGTGAAAAAAATAATAGTTAACTAAAACGGGAAAAATTTAGTTCAGATGATATTGAATGATGGCAGCTTGTAATCAATTTGTTTTCCAGCCCTTAAACTTCTTGATGGATTAACCAATCCTCCTACACTTGATGCTGATGATGTCGATGATATTGTTAATGGTGTTGTCGATGATTTCAAAAACTCACTGCTGCTTTATGGCCTTTATGCATAACCAAATGAGGCCTAGGTTACTTTGTTCTTTCTCAGGGCTCTTTATGGTGGCCCTAGCAGAGCTTGGCGTTGGTGTGCATCTGTGCGCTCCCGAAAGAAATTATTCGTGGACGTTCCCGACCTATTTCGGGGAGGGAAAATGTCTCTACAACGAAATTGTATTCCTAATAAAAATTACAGTACTCCGTATTAGTCAAATTAATTAAAATTTATTATCATACGCGTATTTTGTTTACGACAAATATTATCGCCAAATTCTAAACCTACAATGATCAAATTACTCTTTATTGATTAATGTTCACCAACTTTTATTGATGAATAATCATGAGCAGTATACTTTGACCGTTGTCCGTTTGTGTTTTTTGTTTCATTCTTATCACTTCTATTTGATGTCTTCTTTGTTTTAGTTCTAATTTACGAACCTCGATCGTTCGTCCTAACTTCCACTTCTGAAAAGTCGCGCGATTTTTGTTTTATATTTTTAATTAGTTTTACGCTTGCTTTAAAAGATTTTTTGGTCGAGTCGTTACATCTGGTTAACAGCAGCTTGGCCACAAAATGTGACCTTGGTAACGAAACGTTACATTTCATATCGTTGCACGTCCTTTTCCTGATTTTATAATATCACATGCCTACAATGACATGGTCGAATTACAACGTCAAATTCACGAGATCATGCTGTAATACAGCATTAATAATAATAAAAGACAATTGTAACCTGTTCCTTCGAGTATAGATTTACAGCAATCAGGTTTTCTTCTTTGCATAACTTTTCTTTTTTTTAATTTACAACTATCCGAGTGTAGATCAATCAGTTGATCTTCGTAAACATCAAATAGCTTCATCTTGACAGCAATCTATGAAAGGAGGAAAATTCCATAATAAATTTACAAATTTTGTGCTAAATATTGGAAAATTTCTTGCGTTTTTAATTTTTCTTGTTCTCCAAACAGATAGTTAATCGATCTCGTGATCAGACAGGCGTGTGGTGAGGTTATTTTAGTGTCGTTGCCAAACAGTGTGTAGTATTTACTGCTGCCACTTTGGCCATGTACGGCAATTGTGATGTTAATTCCCTTAACAAAATCTTCTAACACGTCCATAACTTGAAGGAATACATCTTGCTGACTCGAAGTTTCTTTTTCAACAGCATTAACTTTAAAAACATGATCTGTTGCTGTATATCCCTAATTCACAAATTTTTTTAAAATAATATCCAAGAAATTTGAACAATCACCAAAATTACCTGATTAGGGAGATTACTTCTCACTACAGGCACGTGAAGTTTGTTTCCATCGGGAAAGGTAATGCAGGAACTACCTTTTTCTGAGGACTTCATTGGGCGAACGCGGCACACAATTTGAACGTTTCCACGATAAAATTTAACTTGTTTTTTTAAAAGCTTAATTTCGTTTTCGCACTTTTTAATTACTATTCTCTGAGCATGCATACACATATTCATTTCTTCATTAATTTTTTCCAATTCAACCTAAAAGATATTACGGCTGTTATTCATCTTACAGTATAATTATTTCGAACTATTTGTACCATATTTTCGTTCATGAGCTCCGACTGCGTTCTATGTTGAAGAAATTCACTCTCTAGGGTTAAATACTTCTCACTTAAACTGTTGAAAGTTGATTTTGTCCTGTCGATGTTTGGTGAATTATTCTCTTTACTTCCAGCAGACGAGAAAGTTTTTTTTCCATTTGCTTTGCGGCGACTTGCCACTCTTCAAAGTCTCACCAGTTTCATTATAGAGTGCTCTATGTAAATTAAAATCGCAATACAGTATCACAAGACACAGGAAAAAATATCTCTGAAAAAATTCTCAACTAAAGTGCGATGACTACTCATGCAGTGGCGCCATCTACCATCGTTGTTGAAAAATAAAACGTTAAGCGCCCGCATTTTAATCCCCTGTTTCCTCACCTGTTCTTCTACCACCGTGGTCTTCAGTATGTAGCATTGCTTAAAGTATTAACACATATTTTGTAAATTAGCTAAAGTGCATATCTTTTCTACTTGTATTCTCGCATAGGCGCATACGAGAGGCAGGCATGATGCGCCGTCGCGAGAGGGGACTTTCTTAATTAAAAAAAACCGTTTTTGTGTTCTCCGAGTTCAGATACAATTTGGTACATTTAACAGTTAATTTTAGGGCATTGTTTTAGTGTGTTTCGTTACAGAAATTTGGCTTATTCTTGATGTGGTGTATTTAACGCTTAAGTTATACTCCGTATATCGCTTTAGTGTAAAAATGAAATTTTAATGTTTATAATGTGTAATTTAGCTTTGGACAGGTACGTCCAATTTTTGACGTTTTATTGTATACAAATTAGTTATGTAATCTGTAAATTTAACTGTGAAAATTAATGTTTTCTTAGGCGAGATTTCAAATTCTTGTTGATTCTTATTACAATTTTGTTTAAAACTTTGTGATGATTGCTGAAACTGATTTTATCTATTTGGTTGCTGAATTAAAATAGAATCTGGTGTAATAATTGAATGTAAATTTTAAAACTCGAACTCGAACGTTGATATCTTGAGTCGATCTCTAAAAATTTTTTCTGTACGTAGCTCTTTTTCTGAAATTTGGATTTGAAAAATTTGTGCTACGGATCCCTCCAATATGCGTTGCGAAATTGTGTGACGTCAGACATAAATCTTAAGAACAATTTTAATGACTTTTGAAACCGCAAATATTTATTGCAAACAATAGAATGCTAACTTAATTTTTAAATTATGTAGTAAGTTTTCAAGACTTTATAATTTATTAAGATCTTCCAAACTTGGTCACCGTGACTGCAGCAAGGTTCCAAAGACTGGCACATTGCTGGCAGAGCAAACTCTTTAGGAACATTTGGAGATTTTTCCATGAAAAATCTCAGTCAATGGCGTTGTTGTAGAAACTTAGAACTTGAATTGTTAGATTGTCCTTGCTTGTTGTGTAATAATGTGTGAGATTATTTCAAATCTAGGAAGAATTATAATATAAACTTTAGGGGTCGTGAATTGTGTAAATGTCAAGTTTATTGTAACAATGCATACATACGATACTGTTTGATATCCGTAAAATAGTTGGTGAATTTTTCATATTTGTGTTTGACAAAATTTCACATAATTTTTCAAAATCAATAAAAATTTCTCCGCAAAGAAATCATCACAGAATAAAAATTGCCAAGTTGCTGTTATTGTAAAAGTGAGATAATGTATCAATCGTTCCTGTTTCTATACTTAAATGTCGATAGGTCACTTAAGCGCTTATGTGTGTGCAGAAAGTACTGCATTTATAGAGCACCAGCTCTATGTGTGTGTATAAACATCAGAAGTGTATAAACTAGTTTATTTCTGATACAACTTGTAGTTTATTTACTTCTGGTTGTGTTAGAAACATTTTGTGGTGTTGTATTTTAAATCAATTTTTTATATATCTTAACACGCTTAAAAATATCAGACTATCAAGAGTTCAAGACAATTACACAACAAAATATATACAAAAATATTCTTAATGTGTTTTCCACTCTTGGAAAAATAGCTTAATAACCTTCATTACGTTCTAATCTTTGACATAATTATTAAAGATACCAAAATCGTAAAAAAATTGTTATTGGAGTGATTTTATTACACTGAAATTTTATTTAAAAACATTGTTAAATTATTACGATATTTATACCGTCATTGACTTGAGTTTCATTAACCAATGCTACCAAGCTGAAAAATAATATTCGATAATATTCAAATTAATTTAGTTACTGCGTTTGCTAACAGATTATTTTTCTTTACATTGCATTTTTTTTGTCGCACGAGAAAAATGGTTTTCCTCTCCATTTTTCTCCGTAGTCTTTGACATGAAAATTCCTTCAAATTTTGTGCCAAACAATTTATTTTGTGCGAATTTTCACTAACGCTTTACGCGTTAAAATCGAGGCGTGTGACAAAGGTAGACAGACTTGAGTAGTGTCATTTATGCCCAGTTGAAAGTGCTGGAAATTGTTGTTTAGAATGTCACCTGAACACACAAATACTGTAGAAAGAAATACCATACAAATGTCATTTATGTCCAGAAGTGTGTACTGCTGGATCAGCTTTACAAAATAAAAATTTATAAATTAACGCGAATGCAACAACTTACAAACATTCAGTATGAGTTGGATAAGGAATTATTCGTCCTATTCCCATGACGCTATTTCTTCCTACAGCATGCATGAATTCTTCCGCGAAGAAATCTGCTTCGATTAATTCGCAACACTCGCCTAACGAGACCTGAAATATTTAATATTTAATTATGATGCAATATTATAATCGTAATCTCTCTCTGACCTCACACAGCAGAAGCAATCCAATGTTCTTGGAATTATTCGCACATCAGTAATTGGCTACTCCCTTACCGAACTATTATTAAAGGAATTAAAAAATTAGTATTTTAATCTCGGTTTTTAAAAAAACACCGCACGAACCATGTAGCCAGTCGTTGGTGATTCAGGTGGCGCGGTCTGCAAACCGTTTGACAAAATTCCAGCAAAATTCGTCAATCGCGAACCGTGCCATAAAAGCATCCTGCAATATTATTTCAAAGCTGAAATTTTGGTAAATTGTAATATTATAAATTTACCAACCTATTGCCGAAATTGAGAAACTTCTCTTTTTTCAAATGCTTATTACAAATAAATATTTCTTCAAGATGTAGTGTAATAATTATGGACACTAGAGTGACTATTGTGCAAATAGCTCTCATTTCGCTAAAAATTATGCAGAAAAATTGTCCTCTTTGAGATCTCAATCCGTGTTTGGTATTATAACACTATGCAATTACTTTATAATCTTGGTGATTTTTATCTAAAGGATTTAATTCACATTGCAATGACAGATAATGATTATCACTTGGATGCTGAAATTCAGCAGATCCTCTGTTAATGGTTTTCAAAGCATCGTGAATGTCCGCCAATACCTGAAATATCATTTTTTTTAAATACTGCAGAAGAAACACACACACAACGTTTGAATTTTACTTGAAGAAGTGTGAGTTCCTTGCGTAATTCGTTTAGTGTTGTTGTAAGAGGAGGACGTCTCTTTCTACAACAACAATATAACGTCAATTTTGATTGACGACAAATATAAAGAAAAACGAAGTACCCAAAAGAGTGCGGAATCTGTGTGTAAAATTTATTACACGCTTCAATAAGATTGTGACCCTTATCGTTCTTTTGAAGTAACGATTCTATTTCCTTCAAGGACAAGTTTCCAGCTTTGATATGTTCCGTAGTCAACTTTCCTGCATAAATATTATTAATTTAATCCGCGTAAAGTTTATAAATCGCTGATAAGTGAATTAACCTAAAGGAGTCTTTTGAGTGTCATATTTCATCGCTTTGACATCGAAAACCATTTCCATCATATTCTACTTAGAATAAATATTCTCAACAAATTATACTTAAAAATTGTTTAATTTTACGATACCTTAACGCTTTGAGGTAATTTTGATTCGATTGGTAACTGCACACCATGTTTTTTTTTTTTTTTAAATTAAATAAATAACCACTTCGTTGTGAAAGAAAAGTGTAAACAAGCTTACATCGCGAGATTTTGCTTTCAACGGCGGATTCCGTGCTGAGTGGTTCGTGGTTTCGTCTTGCATCATCCAGCGAGTAGACAGCGTTCTCACCGTGCAATTCAAATATCTAAATCTAAAGACGTCTCCGAAAATAAATTTGAGCGAATAAAAATCGATCAACAGGACGATCTCGCGATAATGCCAAATTTGTGATGGCAAGTACTAAGGCAAAATAGAATATTGGATTGATTTTATATAAAAAAGTAAAATGGTAACGCAGAAAAATTATAACGTGAATTTTTGCATTAATTTTCAGAAACGGGTGATTTGTTTTATTCATTTTAAAATCGAGGCAAGTGGCAAAGGCATCAATTTTGAGACGTGGTGACACATCATTGGGTTTAATCATCATGCTAGGAAACGAAAATCAAGTTGAGTATATACTGGAAAAATATTTTTAGCTACGCATTACTTGTCACGTGAGGTATATTTGATCTTCAAATTTCAGGTAAAGAACTGTGCTGCGTTCCACAATGTTACGTGATTTTGCAAAAGAATGTTTTTTTACGTTGTAAAATGTAACATTACACAACCTGCAAATTCACCGTAAGACTGCGACGTAAAGGACAGAGGTAATGTAAATGTAATGATACCTTAGTGAAAGTTGGTGATTAATTTATTTATTTCGAATGTAGTGATAGTGAGGATGAAAGTGCTCAACTCGCGAATCTTTAGTATGATTCGGATTTTCACAACTTAATTCAACAAAAATGTGAAAGGGAATTTAAAGAAAGTGTTGATTTTTAAAAAGCAGTTATAAATTTATGCTCTTGGATATTACAGAATGGTTGGTTAAACGAAACAAAGAGATTTTTGTCGAAATTGAAGAAAAATGTCGACGAAAAATAAAATCCAACTTTAACACTCCAAAGACTATTAACGAGACAAAATGTCACACTCCACTTTCAGGAATACAAAAAAATTTGTAAAAATGACTAAAAAAATCTGAAACTTGTTGGGTTTGTAGTACGTAATAAGATGCAAATTTTGGTGCAAAATTTGAAATTTTTGGTCAATTACTTTTTTAAATATAAATTTTTGAAATTTTTTGCCCCTTAAAAATACATGTTAAAATTTAGTCATGTTTTCCTGCAAGTGGTAAAACGCTTCAGCAAAGGTGCCTAGGGATTTCTAGTCGTCTGCTAATTTGGGGGAAAAGGATTAAATTGGTTTAACCTAGATCCGCCCCTGGTCAGTTAAACAAAAACATTTACAAAATTCAGAGCGCTCCTTGCGGCAAAAAGCCGTAGAACGCTTTCACTAAAATCTTTAAAATGTGTGACATTTTGTCTCATTGATAGTCTTTCGCGTTGATTTCAGACGATAGTCTTTGGAGTGTTAAACAAGGCGTTAAATTTTAATTTGGTGGATGTAGCTGCAAATTTGTGCAATGTATTATATTTAAAATCAGTTTTAAGTCTTACAGTACTGTATTATCAAAAAATAACACACGCTTTACCGAAGACAAATTTCTCTCTGTGTTTTCCACACTTGGAAAAATATCCTAGTCTTGAAGTTCATCACGCATATCTTAGATCAATTGTGTGAATTACGTATTGTATTTCGTGTGAGCAAGAATTGGTGAGTATTGCTTGCTAGAATAATAATCCTGTTCCAGGAACGTCATAGTAAAAGTTTGTTGTTTGTAAATTACCACACGCCAATAAAATACTAAAATAATATACTGAATAAATATTTTTTTGTGCAGTTGTTCTGGATGGAGCAAAGAATGTAATTTCATCGGCAATTTTTATTCAAAACACGAGACTCCATTGGTCAAAAAATTATTCCACTAGGAGCTTTCCTGCGTAAGAAGTTATCAATCCACAAATTAGCAAATCACAAGCGATTTGGATTTAAGGTCTTTCCTTGCCGAACGATTGACAAGTTCATTGATACGTGTTACACATACGTTGTGAATTGAAATATTGTTTTATTGTAGGGTGTTATTGTGAGATAACCGATTTTCCTCAAATTAACAAGTAGGAAATCGCGGAAGACTACTTAAGATAATTTTTTTGTAATCCGTTATGACAGAAAATGTCCTGCGCGCAGTGACGTTAATAATACAATTGACTTGTGATGGTCGTATGTTTTTAAATTTTGTTTTTTGTTATTTTTAAGTGATATTTAAGAGCTATTACATTAGTTGGTCTTTTGGGTGAGTCGGTATAGGAACTAGCTGTTACTATTTTGGTCGAGGTTCGATTCTCTCAGCTGGATGTTTACTTTCTTTTTTTTTTTTTTTTTACAGAAGATATTTGCCCGATTGCATTTGCATTGAGGATAGATTTTAGTAAACAAATTTAGTTATTTTTTTAGTCGTGTGATCGTTTAAACGTTGTATAGCAGTCTTCAAATTCATTCTGTGAATTTAAAAAAAGTTATAAAAAGGTAATTTAGAGTTAAATGAACCGAAAATTTGATATTTGTATTTGATATGCATTAAATACAGTTGAAACAGCTATTGTTGCGTGCAATACCAGTGAGTAAATTCACGGAAAATAATACTTGGCAATTTTCGTTAAATCAGGTTAAATGTGGGGAAGAGATATTAATGACACGTTCCAATATCTGTCGCTATGATTTCAAATGGCGCTGGGTGTATTTTTCTTTATGTGCTCAGTGCTCACTGTTACTTGGGTTATTAGCTCGGTTTAAGCAGTATTTTAGTCTTGTTAGAGCATTGCAAGTGTGTAACACTTCCCAAACACTGCGATATTACTTTCCAGCTAATTTATTTAAGCTGTGAAAGGTTTATTATTCGAGTATTAACCGTTTTTTTAATAGTTTACTTTCTTAACAGGTATATAAGGCCTTGACTATACTCTAATCGCCATCTGGTGTGAGAAAGTGCTTGCTACGTTTCAACAGGCTATCAC
The DNA here is from genome assembly GCA_034696085.1 of Stigmatogaster subterranea. Lineage (NCBI taxonomy): Eukaryota > Metazoa > Arthropoda > Chilopoda > Geophilomorpha > Himantariidae > Stigmatogaster > Stigmatogaster subterranea. The sequence goes on along the minus strand of JAQIWS010000583.1, from coordinate 245 downwards.
CGCAGTAACGACGGCTTTGGTTAAAACCCAGAATGCGCATGTCTGGGGTAGCTTGGCAACAAGAAACAACATGGCGTTCGTCAAATCATTTCGTAGATGAAGAGGTTGGAATTTGCGACAAATTATCGCGGATGTAAAGTAAGGTGATTGTACTCACTCTAAATAGGTCACAAGAGATGGCGCAATTCGTTATCCAAACCTCACCATGTATTTGATGGTCCTCGGTGTCAACAAACGTCACGTAG
>JAQIWS010000582.1:0-18872 GCA_034696085.1 Stigmatogaster subterranea | reverse complement strand
GGAATAACGCGGTAGTTCTAAAAATTTATTTAAGGTTAATTAAATTAAATTCATTTAGCTGTTACGCGGATCTTAGAGAAATCATAATAAATTCGAGCCAACATGGAAGACGTAACGAAGATTGATTTGTACGAATTACTCGGAATACCCACGGACTCTAATGAAAAACAAGTGATTATTTTTCTTCATGTTTCATATTTTCGCTTCTGCGCTAACACATCTAATAGTAATAATAATTATATTTTACCTGACAGATTAAAAAAGCATATCGTAAGAAAGCTTTGAGTTGTCATCCAGACAAAAATCAGGACAATCCAAAAGCAGGTAAATTATTATTTTGTATATTCAGGGCAGAGATTAAATTATGTTTTCTATTGCAGTGGAGTTATTTCACCAGCTTTCCAAGGCTTTAGGGTTATTAACAGATGGCGCCGCTCGTGTACGTACCTGCATTTAAGCAAATTTCGTTTAAGTTTTATAACCTTCAATTTTATTCGTTAGGCTGCTTATGACAAAGTTCTTAAAAGCCGAAAAGCAGCGGAAATTCGAAATAGAGCTCTTGATAGCAAGAGGAAACGATTCAAAACAGAACTAGAAGAACGAGAAAAAGCAGCTCAAGAAGAAAATAGTCGAACTTTCGACGCCGAGACGCAATTAAAAAACGAAATCGAGAGGTTAAGAAAAGAGGGTTCAAAATTAGTGGAACAAGAAAAGGAATATTTGATAGCCCAAATGGAAAAACAAGCAGAAGAACAACGTGGTAGGTAGAAGAAGCTTCGTTATAATTCCTACTCGGAATAAATTAATTTCACGTCATTGTTTGTAGTTCTAGAACGGAAAATTGCGGAAGAACTGCCGAGTTTAAAAGTAAAGTGGACGGATGTAAAAAATTCTGCGTATACTCACGACGTTTTGTTCAAAATGTTTAGTAAAGTAAGAAAACGAATTTATTACAACTATGCTTTTAAAAACCCTTTGCGATACATTTTTTTTTATTTAATATAGTACGGTGACATTTCACATTTAATATTGAAAGCAGAAAAAGGAAGTGCTTTAGTGGAATTCTACTCGTCAACTGCTGCGGTAGGCATAGCGATTACTATATTATAATAGTCGCACTCAGGAAATAGTTGCTTAATGATTTTCTCTGTGATTTGCTTTGTAGGAGGCAGCCTTTAATTTCGAGAAGGGCCTGGAAGATAATCCTATCAAAATAAAATGGATTCGTGGGAAACCTGAAAAAAAACTAAATCAATTACCTGTAAATAATTATAATAATATTGGAACATCGGGATTAGTAAGTTATTGGGAGATTAATCGTTTGGTTTTGCTGAGTTTTATCACATTTCTAATAAAATTAATTATTTCAATAGGTTGATACAGCAGTCACAAAAAGGGATTACGAAAGTTTGGTGTTTATGAAAATGCGCCAAACTCAAGAACGACAGAGATTAATCGAACAAATGAAGAAAGAAGATGATGACAGTTGAAATTTAATACGTGTCTGTAAATAATTATGGCAGATTTAATTAAAAGCGTTAAATCATTGAAGAAAAGATTGAACGCGTATGAATAATTTTGTCAAAAAAGGTAAAAAAAAAATTATATACATAAATTACTTTTCTAAAAGATTGATAGTTAGAACTAATTGCGATAGATCAAAGTAAATATTTTAGTACACTTTCCGCTGACAATCATCGAACTGGGACAAAAAAAAAAAAAAAACCACTCGCTCGCGGGCGACGGCGCCATCATTATTATCGGCGATATTTTTCTCATCGATAAAACTCCTAAAATCGCAACAAATTGAAAAGTCATATGCAGTACAGTACTGTAAAGGAATCGGTCGAAATATGAACCAATTTACTATCTGTCTTTTTCAAAAAGGAGAAACTGAGATTTCGCGCGTTATGAAATTGTATCGACAGACGAATACTTTGGGCTCCCATTTGTTTCAATTTTATTCATTTTTAAAGTGCAAATGTATAGCTTCTTAGGAAGGCCTTGTCGTTCGTAATCGTTTACTCCCCATTATTTTGATTTACAAAAAGGATGTCGGGAGATTAATCCCAGAGATTGTTTAAGCGCGGGTTTAAACTCTGGAATATGTATGAAGAGAGCGGGTGGATTTAAGTACGCTGTAAACTGAGAGAAATGAAACTTAGAACTTAATTAATACTTAATACTACAAGTACATCCGCAATTCAATACTTTAATAATCTAGAACGAAGGACACTCGAATAATTTTGTTACATTTAATTTTCTCTTTCGCAGCACAGGCATGTACTTTGGCATGTTTAACGCTAAGGCGACAAGAATTTACTTAATCCTCTCGATACTTTTCCACTTTGTGATGTCTAACACGACGGACGGGTAAATTCAATTACGTAGATTAAACATTCACTTCCAAATTCATCGTTTTGATATCGTAGTTGTAAGACAGATTTTGCGGATTGTCTCGATGATTCTGACTGTTGCGTAAAGTTAGGTCTCCGCTGTCGCTACTCGAATGTTAAACAAAACTTAAGCTGCATGTACAATCGACCTGTTCTTCCGAATTTTGAATATGAATCGACTCCGGTTTAGCGACTTCGGTTTCGTCGTACTCGTTGCGCACGTAAATTTAAAAATAATGTTTTTGTTTGTCACGACATCAATTTAATATATGTGTAGTGGTGAACTTAATATAAGTGGTATTACAGAAATTTACATATTATTTACGTTTACCGCCTCACATAAGTTAATTGTAACAAATAAAAAAAATAAGACATAAATTTTGACGATTATTTTTTCCCCTCCGCGTTAAGTGACAAAATTGCTCGATGAACGATGTCCATCAGCGAAACTATTGATAATCCTAAAGCAATTCCCAACATTCCACCAATATCGCAGGCTAATTTGACAAAACCGTAATTACTCATTTCGACAAATTTCTCGTAAAAGTTGGTGACAAAAAACACGGAATTAATATTTATGTCCGGGCCTCGGTACGGTTCGCACACGACAATCACGTTCAAGATATTTTCCGAACACGGAAGTTTACATCGACAATCGGGATCCGCAAACGGGTCGGTGCGAGCATAAATATTTTTGTAACTCGCGTCTGTTAACTTCCCGCTTTCGGTCGCGGTGCAAGTGGACACGTTAATGTTCGGTGACATGTAAGGAAGCCTGCGCGATAAACAGAGATCTCTTAGCATTACTGCGGTATTGGGAATACTGTTGTATACGTTGTTCTTACTTGCAAGTAATACTTCGTTCCAATTTACGTTCTAAACAATCTCGTTTGCATTTAGCGGTTATTGCGGGATCAACGCACAATCTATGAGGAACGCTTAATCGTTCGATCTAAAATTAAAATTTTCGAGGGCGTTAGAATGTGTGAAAATGACGCGTAAAATTTTCGAAATATCAATAAGTAAAAAAGACTGCGCGCTAAACGGCAACGTACCTGCTTCAATTCTAGAATAGTCGCGCTTTGCACCATCATCGGTACATCGTATCCCAGTCGAATGTCAAAGTCGTTTTGTGCCGGGTAATAAATATACATCTGCGGCGTAAACAGAAATTTATCGCCATCTGATTTCGCCGCAGACTGGCAAAACTTACGGTTTGATAATTTCTACATTCGCTGGAAAACCGTCCTAAAATATTCAACATAGTCAAGGTTCCGATGAAATTTTGTTCTCCTAATAAAGGAATCGAATCGGTTTAGGTTGTCAGTACCGATAATAAAGGATTAAAGATAAACATTGAAACAAATATTACGAACCCGCACTAAATCTAGCGCAAGAACCCTCGGGAAGTAGAATTTCGTCAATCTTTGCAACTACCAGCGGTAAGCCAAAAAAACTCTAAAAAATAAATAAGTGCACAAATGTAAAACCGATGGACAAAAATATAAAAGTAGGAGATTAGCATACTTCCGCGTTTTCCGTGCCCAGTGACAAAAATTGGTGAAGAATGCTGCTGTTTTTCCACAGAAAATCAGCGCCGAAATGGTCCATAAAGTCGAGCAAAGTAATTTCGCACTTTTTCAGGGTGGAACTAATTTCGCTAAGTTGTTGCATGGAGTCTAAGTTATCATTACTAACACCGCAGATTACGACGTCGGGAAACAACATCGTTTTCGTTTGCACGAGTTCTACCACTGTTCTCGTCGGATTTTGTAAACAATAAGCAGTTCGATTATAAATGAGATACGCGCAGCAGCATAAGAGAACCATCTGCGCCAATAATCTACCCCAAACCAAAATTATCGACGTCTGAAAAGAAAAGTATCTCTTCCAAGACGACGTCGACGGCATCGATTCTGCTCGACTGCGGACTATTGAACGGTACAATTTCTTAGCTTTTACGTACACTACGTCGAGCGAATTCCTATCGCCGAATCGACGCCTAGCGTGCTGAACGCTCGAATGTAGGATTTGAACGATCGAAAGTACAGAAAGACCCAAAAACAATCCTAAATTACCGCCGATGTCGCAAAATAAAGCCACTGATTCGTAGCCGCGACTTGCCAAAAATGTGGACGTGTCGGGAACAAAAGTCGCTTTTATGACAGTGCTGTTCAGAAGCGGAAACGAATCCCCGTAATATTTGTTAGCGAGCTGAATGCATAATCGTGGGCATCCACAATCGCCGACTGGGTTAGTGTTCAAGAATATAAAATTTAATTCTTTAAATACTGTATCAGTGCCGTTTGAGCTCGAGTGACAAGTCGGCAGAACTATTTCTTCGGGCACGAAAGGAAACCTGCGCAATTAAGAATGACCAATTTTGTATCCGCAGAAATAATAAATTTTACCTACCTGCACAGTATCTTCCGGTTATTCATAATCTTCTTAACTAAACAATTGCGGTAACATTTTCCAAATTTGTCGATCGTAGAACAAGGATTTGACGGCGTATCGATAAAATAATACTGAAATAATTCGCGAAAAAAGGATTTAATCGAGTTACGAATAAAGATTTTCTAGTTATATTTTAAATTACTAGTTTTTGCATCACAGTGACCTCAGTATACTGATAACTACCGAAAGACAATATTTTTGAGAGAATAGCTGGATCGTATTTTTGTTGTACCGTCACCTAAAAAACGATTAGAAAACATTTAACGTAGATTTTTTCTGCAATTCACACGTTGTAGAATTTAGAAGATGAATCAATTTTTTTTCTTATTTCGCTTCCGATCAATTTCCAATTAATTCAAACCACGCAAATCTGCATTTTTCCCACTCTAATCTATCTGACTTGAAGTACAACATTTACGACTAACCAAAAATCTCGACATTCTGCATGTGTGAGGAGCCTTCTCAATTGTCATTTTGGCCGACAACATATTCAACTGTTTACCTGTAACAAAAATTGTTCTATTTCTTCGAACGAAACTACTTTGTGCCAATTAATCAATACGTTGGTTTAAAAGAATATGAAATTCCTTCCAAACTCTTACCGTGCCGAAGTGTCGTACATAATCCGAATGGAAGAGGCGTTTCCGATTCGGAAATAGCGTTGGTTAAAATCGTGCCGTTTACCTAGGTAAATAAAATATGAATTACGAAGGTATATATTTTCACGTTGAAAGTGCGAGTGAATAAAAAGCAAATAGTTACGATTCCAAATACTCGTAGATGAAACTCTTAGGTGAAACCTAAATTCTTACTGAAAAATTGAGTTTAACTTACAAGTTCCAATTCCTTTTTCACGACGACTTCGCTCGTATTTATTTGCCGCCACCATTCGTCCATCGTTTTTCCAGACTCACTCCACAATCTCTTTATATCTTTCAAACAGTAGCGATCGAGTGGATCTCGGTTGAAAGTGTCGAATCCAAATTTTAGACGCATTTCTCCAATCGCTTTTGTATCGCTACTGCAAACAGTAACCTCAGAAAACCTTGCCGAGTTTTCTCCACTCGTGACGCCAAACTGCACGTCTATTTTAACCGGATAATCGAAGAAATAACCGATTCTGTCGAAAATTTGGTATAACGACAAAGTCGAACACGTTAGTACGATAATCCCCCAGATGACTCGAACGGGCAATTTCTGCTCGGGATCTCGGATGTATTTTACGCCCGGGACTATATCGTCGGTCGACACGGCAGAATTTGCCATCAAGTCGCGCAATTTGTCGCGAATATGGTTTCTCCGTAATCTTCCTATCATTTTGCCACGAAGAATCATCGTAGCTCTAGATTACGATATCGTCTGGTTTAGACGTACGGAAATGAATAGAATAGAAAACGTTGCTGAAAAATTGCGCAATTACTATTATTACGCAAATATTGGCGAGCTGAATTTTAACCGTTGCGAGTAAACATTTTGACACTCGAAAAAACCCTCGGCGATTGATTAATGTCTGGAAACTATTTTTTGTCTCATTATTTTTACAGTTTTTTATCGGTGAAACTTAAGATTATTAGGTAGTTTTTAACATTTTGCACTTGAAACAGTAATAACTCGACGCAATAATTGCACGTTAATACGGAGAGATTCAATTATCCGGTATCGTATCCAACAACTATTAATTTAATTTACTGGAGAGCTAGCGCAACCTACTACAGTACGCAAAATTATTGGCATCCGAGTGGTTTTTTATAGTAATTGCACCATCTAATAAGCTTGAAATTTTATTTTTTTAGTGAGGGAAAGCAGCTGACAAGTAGAACGAAATGTGTGTTATCAGGGAGTCAAATATTCTCCGTACTTAAACCCCCAAAAAAATTAACTACAAATATATTGATTGTCCCGCAAAATTACGAAGTGAAAATTTGTGAAAATTGTTTTTATATCCACTATTTTCGGAGATAAGGATTACCAATCTTCTTAATCTCGCAAGGTGGCCGTAAAGTCCCGTTACCTACACTAAAAATACCTCTTCCCTTCCACCAAAAAAAATAATTTTTTTCTCTAAAATAGCAACGGCGAAGAATTAGAAGTCAACCGTGGCAATAATAAAATAAAGGTTACGCTGTCGTAAAGGACGTGTAAAGGATGTTGGCAAGTTTGCTCGAGAAATAAAAGTAATTAACGCGCCGCTCGCGGATGTACGATGCAAATTCTCCACGCGTTTCAGAGCCGCGGTAATCTCGTTACGACGGCGTTAGCATTTTTCAAATTGTTTTATCTCGCGAGTACAAAAAATGTATATCGTACTCCCTCCTCTGCTGAAGCCCATTATCACATTACCGTAATCGGTTTACGATATCCAGCGGAAATTAGATCCCGCAATTTTGTTATTAGTAAAAGCTAGTAAAACTTTACAAAATTTAAGCGTGATGACAATTTTGTGATTAAAGCGTGTGTGATGAACTCGTGAAAGCCACAATCGACGTGAAAGTTGGGTTCCACACGTGTGGTTTTTGACGAGTCCCGTGACTGCACTTTACTCAACCGAGTGATTGAAAAGAAGACCCGATTTGTCAAACGCGGAGTTCTCGTTTTTTACGCATTTTTTCTAAATTTTTGATAATTATTTTCAAAATGCCGACTACGCCAAAGAATGACCGCTACCTCGAATTTTGTTACCTTACAAAAAAAATTTTAGCGAAAAATTGTTTGCTTCGCGGATAATACCATTAATTGGCCAATCGTCACATTTATTTAAAAATAGTTCAAAAAAACATGGTACAGAACATAAAATAAATATTTTAGAACTTGGTAACTCTAGTTTGATACCACTGATAAAAGTTTTGTAGATTAAGAAATTTTATTCTTGGTTACCTAGAGCGCTGTAGAAGAACTATTAACGATCGAGTCTCTAATATAATTAAATTATGCATATACATTTTAAATAAATTATTAGCAAATATTTCCAGCGTGAAGAATTTAATTCGATTTCGAACAAAATTTTACAAGTCGGGCCGAGTTCGTAATATTTTTCTCCGAAAGAGTACAGTTCCACGCGACCTTGAATCGTAGCGACATGCTCAAAAGATAACGATACCGTAATTTCGTCGCTTTTAATGATTTGAACACTGGAATAACATTTCTTCCGCAATGCGTTGAAACGTACCTCGAGTGACTCGCGATTTTCCACACTGCGTAATCGTGAAATTTCGAATCTAAAATGTAAATTTTCACTCATTCGCTGCTCATTCATTTCGCGGATGATGTAATTTGTTCATTTTTCCTACTCAGTACTCTCGTCACGTATCGCCATCTGACGATAATTTTCTGACTTAGTTGTCTTCACAGTCGCTAGATGGCGACGTGCGATACGAAGAGCAGACCGCGGACCACGGTGGAGCAGACACTGACGCCGTTCAAAAAAGCTATAAAACTGTCTGCTACGTAGAAATAAATGAATCAACGACGTTCTACATAAGGTACGAAGTCGACAAAAAATCAGCCGAATGCGCTCTTTAAATACAAATTTACTCTCTCTAAGTAACATTTTCCTATCTTTTAATTTCGCTTCGGCATAAATTTTCCGACGTACGCGTTCGTAACGTCACGTTTCACTATTGATTTATTCAACGCGAAGTAAAACACTGGTTGCATCCACTTCTACAGGTGGGGTATAGCCGAGTCTTCTATCTCACCTGTTATTTAGTCGACGTACGTGCTCCCAAACGTACGGTTCCGGAGTGAAAGACTCGTCAAACTTAACCTACTGCGCGATAAACCCAAAACCACAATCAATTTCGAGTTATTGTTGCGTTATTTATCGCTCGCCAGATGATGTACAGGCGACTGCTGGGGCCATGTGTTCCAATTTTTGTGTTGGCCATGCGTTTTAAGTGCATCGTTGAATGCGAGAGTAATTAGATGGACGCCAACTTTTTGAGAGCTTATACAGTAGTTTATTTTTATTCAATTACTACCTAGGCCTAGAAAGCTTCTGGCCTCGCGTGTTGGGCTAAGTTTTGAGTGATTATGGTCAACAGGATGTTTCATTTTTTTTTACCGTTCTCCTTATTTTTCCTTTGTCGTTTGTATCGAACATTTTTCTTTTTAATGTTTGTTTAGATTTATAAACATAAAAAAAAAAGTTTTCTTCCATTAAATCTGACCAAATTCTTCGAAACTCGAGATAGGACGTTTTTCCGTAGCTACCAAATATTCCGCAACAAATAATAAAACTTTAAACATTCATTATCGTTAACATTTCGCGGTCGCTTAATAATTCGCGCGTTTGAGTCGACTTAATCCCGAATCGCAATAACCTTAAAACCACGAATTTACGTCAAATATCATTTTTATTCATTCCATCCCATTGTTATCGTATCGTCGTTTCGGACAAAGCGTGATGTAGGAAATGATAAATTACTTCGCGAATGCACTGCTAACGCTGTCACCAGTCGAACTCCCCACGGATTTAAAGGCGATATTGTATTTTCCACTGAGTAACGCTACGTGTCACTCTATTCTTCCTCTCTCTTTGTCTCTGAATCTAAAAATCATCCGGCAACCAAAAAATAAGAAAACAGGAAATTCTGCGGTTCCGAGAAACGCCGTATATACTTACGGTTAATTGTGAAAAGAAAGTAAATACAATTTCTCGTCGGAGGAAATTCAGTCACGTACAAAACCGATATGTAACCCGTAATTATCGTACTACGCCTCAAAACGAAAAGTAAATCCGGTGATCGATTTATACGTCGAGTTCAAAGACTCGTTAACGTAAAATCATTGGTCCTCACCTTGAACTTAACACTGAGAAGCAAATTAAACCACTTCCTCACACCGAATACGGGCTAAAAGCACGATCGAAATATTTTAGTACGCTCTACGTGTATATTGTATAAAATATAAGGATTCCATTTTATCCGCGGTGCGCCGTGCATTATTTATATTTGTATATCCTCATTTTCAACATTGTTTCACGAGGGGTTATTTTTCAACTGGCCATTTCGCGCGTTGGGCGAGAAGAAATTTGTTTTTTACGACGTTGACGAATAATCGAGATTGTTGACATTTAAATTATTGTTTACGCTACATTTTTGCGGTACGAGCGTGTGCGACCAGACTACGGTACTTAGGGTAAAATTATCGTCTACGGCTCTACGCGAGAGTCACGCACGAATGACGCGCTATTTAACGACGGTCATCGGCCACTATTGTGTTGTTACAGATGTGTAACACCCATCTTAATCACGCGACGGAGATAACCCCCGATTTAGAAAAAAAAGAATTAAACGATACCCCAATTTATTCGTGAGATTCGTGATCCTCGACGTTTTGTGACGCGTGCGGTTGAGATGTAAGAACGATGAATAATTTAACGGAAAAAAAAAATATTTTGTGAATGATGTTGGTGGAGTAACGCCTAGTCTTTTATGTCGCGAAGAGCGGTCATCTCACGCAATTTATTCATTAATTCGTGGCAAAAAGCGAGTAATCATCGATGACGTCAAAATTAATTACTATTCTTAATTACCGCCGTTGTGTTTATCGAACCGGTTTCAAACGCGAATTCGAGATGTAAGCGTGGCTCAATCTGGAATAATATGATTTTTTAAGTTTGTTACTGATGCGACCGGATCTTTAATTCGGCTATCACCTAAGATGAGTGCGAGTAACAAATTCGCCCACACGGCAAATTGCTCGTTCGATGTCCCTCGGGTGGCTTCACTTCCAACGTGACTCGAATGTATTGCGGAGGTGCATGACGTCCGCGCTACGCACTCGATACGCTACAAAAGTCGCGTCGTCTGATTTTTGCTTTACGCGACAATATTTTTCCTATTTTTATTTTCTACTCTATTAAACCGTAGGGGACGATTTTGATTTTTTGTTTCTTCCTTCGCCAGCTTCAACTAGTAAAACGTTGCGTTTTAGCAAAAATTTTCCACTCGTACATAGGTAAATATTGTTCTCTAAAAATGTTTCACCGTATTTTCCCGTATCAAAATCTGTCGACTTTAACATTAATTAAACGAAAATAAATCTTTTTCTAATCAGTGTCGCGTCGTATACCTTTCACTTCACCTTCTCGGAACCGCGAATTCCTCGGTCCCGCTTTTAAGTTTTACGATCCCCGCACCCCCGTTCGCTGATAAAAACTAATTATCAAAAGTTATAAATTTTCTAGAGAAAGAAATTTAAAAAAAAAAGTAAAAATAAGAAAAAGCAAACAAGTAACGTACGCAAGACGATTCAAATATCACTCCCTCTGGTGACGTTTCGCTCAAACCGCATTGGCTGCTCGTATTACGTGGGCGAATTTAACGGCGCTCGCCATTGGTCCTAACCGACGTTGCGTAGGCAAAAATCTATATGTTGTTGGAGAGTCAACGCTTGTCCAGGTAGAGAGAACTAGCGCTCAGTTCGTCGGCAAGGAGACTCCCATCAGATTACAAGTAGGCATTGTATGTTACAATGGTCGCTCAACGGGTCGTCATTGTCTTCACGGGGCTGGCGTTCTTGTTGAACACCGCAATGCCAACGACTGCGATAGACATAAGCCGGTTATTGCATAACAGGATAGCAGTGAACAAACGTCAAGGTAAGAAAGAACGACTTGGTGAAATATATTTATTTTCCCGCCCGTATTATCGATCGTCGCTGAGTGCAAACAGGTATGAACGCGTGTGTGGGTCTGGTTCGACCGCGATGAATGTATCTTACTCGCACGTCGGCGTCACATTTATTTACTCGTCCCGCTAACGTTAAAGTGCTAACCCCAAAATCGACAAACAAGTTGTTTATAAATTAATAACCGGTCGAATTCGATCAAAAAGTGTTGGACAGAAATTTTTATACACTTTTAAATTTAATTCAACGTTCGTCGTGTATTATTTAAGTATTTAATTTTATTTTAGTTAATGAAGAGTTTGCATAAATTCCCGTCACTTTCAAAAATTGATGCGTCGTGGGGTTAAAACGGATGTTAAAGCTACTGTATTCGATCGACTCATTTAAATTATCGCTCGACTGAATCCGTAACCACTTGTTTGCTGCACTGCAGTGATATGACGTCAAAACTAGAGTCTGGTAACTGGGAAAGTTATCCGAGAAAAGTTATCAAATGACGTTACTTTTCATTCACACCCCATTTCATTTAGAGCTGAGAATAACGCGCGTCGAACGTTGAATTCGATGTCCGCATCGCGTGTGAAAAACCAATTTACCAACTTTATTATTATTCTCCATAAATAAATTGACATTTTGTTGGGAATGGTTTTTCATTTCCTAAAGCGTAATCTCTCGAAACAGACCCACGAAAAAAAAAAATGAGAAAAAAATCGATGAACTTCATCTTTGGTTAAAATTATTCATACTACTACCGAGAGAACTTACAAATTCAAATTTCCATGTTCCCTCATTCACTTTAACCACTTAGGGAATAGAGTAGACGTATAACCCACGAGTACAAATTCGTGTACTTTATTCCGCGCGCGCCTCAACATTCCAAACTACACTAAGGTAGCAATTTTAGAAACAAAATGAGAACCGGCTAGATCACACTCGCGCTAATTCAACTTTAATTACGTTTGGGAAAAGCTGACATTTGCAATTGCCGTCACAGAGCCGAGTAGACTAAAACATCTCCGGGTAACAGCGACTCACACCCAAATTACAAGGACAACCTTAGGGAACCCATTTCTTTCCCGCCCTCGTCTATTTTCTCAAAGCGTTAGGATTAAATTGAAGAAGGAAGCAGCTTCTCTCGCTAAGAACCCGAGCACCCCGAGTGACGCGTGATCCGTTAGGCTAAATATTATTACAACTCCGCGGCGTGAATTATTAACGCGCTCGGATGGCTGTCGCGTTACACAGGTGACGCGTGCGCGTGTAGCGACTAGCGTCATTTTGTGGCAATCGACGCGCTACAATGCAACGGTGGAAATCAATACGGTCGCTTCTAAGGTTTCACGCATGCGCGGTAATCTACCGTGGGACTCAACCTTTTGAATGGGGCGAGTTCCGTGACCTTCAGTTGCGGAATACTCGCGTCACGCGTCACTTTTCTATCGTTTAAATTGGGAATAAGTGGTATTATTTCCGTTTGATTTTGCTTTCTTTACCTCTCTTCACTTTTTTGATTATATTTAATTGGGAATCTTTTCAAAACATTGACAATACGAGAGGTATCGATCGGTGAGTAAATAAACGAAATAAGGGAGAAAAAATGAAATTTAACGACACGAATATAAAATTGATTTCGTCAAACACTTATTATGGGAAAAAAACCGCGCGTAAATAATATTACTCAATCCGTAAATAAATAAAATCGATTTACTATTTTTAAAAAAAGTAAAATTACCGAAGAGTAAAAATTTTTAAAAACTCGATTTAAAAACTTTAAAATATTAAATTAAAATAAGATTCTTAGAAGAAAAAGAATTCACGTCGTAATCCTAGGCAGGTAGTATAATGAGATTACCATCTTCGGCGATCGTTTAATCGGATTTAAATTACTCTCGAATTTAGTCGGTTAAATTACACACGTTGAATTATATTTCAGAAATCGTCCGAAGTAATCGCGTTAAATCAAGTGCGAAAAATTCGGCTCACCACTGGAAAAATCCAATGATTTCATCCGCGGGTTAAGTTGTAACGAATTTTACGCTTCGTTTACGAGACCCGTTGTGTGGGCAAAAGTTTAAATTCGCGAGAAATCATGCATAGTTTTAATTGCGTTAAATAGAAAATGCGTCATTCTAATTTAATTCGAGTTTTTTTTTTTACTACGTATGGAGGAAAGTTTATCAGAGAACTAACTTATTTTTAACGCTGACCAGCGCTCGGTGCTAGACAACCGTCGTTTCAAAATTTTGCAGAAAAACAGAAATAAAAGTGATGAAAAAAATTGTTGTTTACGCGATTGCGTCGATTGTACTGCTGGAAGGTTCGCTAACTTCCTGTTATTCTTAAATAGAAATTCGTAAACATCGAATAAATTAAATTTTCTAAATATATGATTTAAAGAAAAAATTGGAATTAATTTTCCACATCCTCACCTACGGTGAAAAGAGACGCGAGTAGAAATGTCAAACGAGCGACTAAAATTCGCGGTACGGTGTTCGTGTCTCCCGTTGCCAAGTCGCTAAATATTGATATCGATAACTCGTTTCCAAGTTGTAGACACTGCCGTGGATAGTAACAAACTTTTTATTTATTCCGTAAAAATAAATTAATAAATTAAATTTATTTATTTGTCCATCTGCCTTTTTGTCGGTTCGTTGTTTTCGTAACGTTCGTTTTGACTACTTAAAGATAAACACCGACTCCCACGAGTATAGATCGTTATCCTCTGACGTCAATTGTAATACCCGACCGACGTCATTACTCTAATTTGTTTTATTTATATCGCGCGCTCTTCGAGACAAATTGTAAGCGCGTAAATAAAGGAAAGAATAAATGTTATTTCTACGCGGTCTTCGGCGCTTTCGCTCTTTAAATGCTACGGTGGACCGAGTTTTGGTAATGAAACCACCGTGCTCGAGAGAAATAAAAACACGCGATTACGTTACGTCGCTGATTATCGATTTCCTTCGAGTACGTGTCGGAAAAGCTAATAGAAGTCGAAACGGTTTCGAACGACATTTAACAAATGTTAGTTTTCACTTAATGCTAGGGGATCGTCGGAGCTTACGTATAAAATACCGCGTAACGTAGCGTGACGGTATTTGTTGGACGCATCGCTAATATGTCAGTAATACAAATAATACGCGCGATTTATAAAACTAGTGGTGAAGCTTAGTAAAGCTTTCGATGAGACGTGTAAACAAATCTTTTTAGCACTCGGCCCGCGGGCCTAATGGAAATAAATGGTCGAGAGACGTCGTAGCGAGTGGCTAAGAGTATGAATTTGTATTGTAGACACGAAGTCACGTGTTTGTAACAGCGTTTATGGGATTTACCGCTTTACATTCTCGCAAATAACCCCGAAACTGCGCGTCCTCGTTAGCTACTGACCTATCCTTTTTTAAAGCTCCATTTAAAAGATGTCGAGTTGAGGAAGGAATTCGAATGAAAAAGTTGGAAGAGTAGGAAAATTAAAACGGTATTACCTTACGTTTGAAGGAAATATTCGGATTTAAAAAGAAAACTCAGCCGGAACGTTCGTGTACGGTTACGCTTAATTTGAGAAACTCGAACCGAGACTTTATTTTTAACTCCGGAAATGGAGGGCTAGGCAGGTGTAATCGAGGTTGTGGAAATTCACTGATTATATAAAAAGACGCGGGAAATTACGAAATAAGAAAAGAAAAGAAATGAAAAGGAGCGAACGTTCCGTAGTTGTCGGATTAGGCGCGGAATTAACGACGGGATCTCAACTTTCGTCTCGTCCATAAAGTCGTCCGTGCTTTAATTTTTTTTTTTTTACATAAAATTTTCAACTTTGAGAGGAGTACAAGGTCAGATCTCGTGTTTGAGATCGTGTACTCGTGAAAAACACTCGGCAGGAAGAGGTTAATTAAATTGAACGAGGAGGTCTCGTGACGAAAAAATGTTGTTCTTAATATCGCTTAATCGAGTTAGAGCAAAACGTCTCAGGATTAAACCGAAACGCCCATTTCCGACACCGCGTTTTTTAAATTAATTAAAACTAAAACTAAAAGATAAAAGACAGAATTAAATTTAATTGTCTTAAAGTGAACAATCCGTTCTGGTGTCAATAATTTTTTTTAAAAATCTATTTCGCAGCCTAAAATTAGTAACCGTAACTCGCGGTTGATTGTGGGTAAACTCCGTACGCAAGATGGCAATTAGACGTTACGTTACATTTTAATCTCTTTCGAATCGCATTTTGTAGTGGAAACGGCGCCTCGGGGAAGTGACTAGTTTTATCAAAAGGATGGAGAAACTGACCGAAAGGGTTTCGCTAATTAACCAGCTT
The DNA here is from genome assembly GCA_034696085.1 of Stigmatogaster subterranea. Lineage (NCBI taxonomy): Eukaryota > Metazoa > Arthropoda > Chilopoda > Geophilomorpha > Himantariidae > Stigmatogaster > Stigmatogaster subterranea. Next base: position 3,077 of record JAQIWS010000582.1, on the reverse strand, counting down.
TGCAGCGGCTTGATTTAGCACGTGCAAATTGCGTTAGGAAGCGGCGTCAGTCTTGTAGGTGTTATAAATACGAATAAGTGACTCTCACGGACTCTTTAGTCGCGAGGTAAATGAAACACTGATTAAAGACGCGCGTTGCGTGCGGGTATGTACGGTATAAAACTCGTAGAATTACGTAAGGTCGGATATAAAATGGGAAATAAAAATTCTCAGCTAATAAAAGAAAAATTTTTGTCTTTCTCTCGGATGGTTCGCAATGATTTTTACCTCGGTTCACCGTTTTTAAAAAATTTAACCACGCTGCCCACAATAAAGGTTAAAGATACAGGTAGATAACACAATGGAGACGTTTTTATTAGCGTACTTTATTTACGGTTTATCCAAAGTTATCTCGAGCTCGCCGATCGACACGATGTCGAATACCTTCTTAAACCATCATTTATTAATAAAATTCTTTCGGCGAATGTCAGAGAATGGAAACTGTCACGGAAAAAGAAAATCGAGTGTAGACCTCGACGGATGCTATTGATCTAAGAAGTCTTGAAGAAGAAGTAGAATTCTCTTTTCCTTTTGTTGTTCGCGATGAAATTACCTCCGGCGAAACGTACAGTAATAGCGTGTGGTACGCGAAAAACCAAAAAAGACACGAAGATTAAAAAAAAACCCCAAAACCCAAACACACGTACACAAACAATTTGCTTCGTTATCTCGATACTTACTCATCGTTGCTCCCAAAATGGTAATTTACTTCTAAAATCCGTGACGACTCGTCCTCGTCGACGGTTGTGTTTCGTTCCCGCGACGAATATTCTAGATTTAGTTTTCGGAAAATTTTTGTTAACTGGGCACGAGAGTTTTAACCATTCCCGACGGTAGTCGTCGAAAAATAATTCGAGTTACGAGCGTCGACAATCGATAAGCACTAATTAAAATATTTGACGCTCGGGTTTGGAGAAACGTGTTCGTTTTGCCGAATGATTTTTGTTGTTGCCGTTTTTTTTTTTTTTTTTTTTAAATTTTTGACGAGTACTTCGTCAATTTCCCGCGTGAATGTAAATCGACGTTCCAAGCGTCGAAATGATTGAGTATGAAATTTTATCGCGTTATTTATTGCGACTTCCGATTTACAACCGTTGCCCACTTCCGTCGAGGCGGTTGACAAACTACATCGTTTAAATAAAGAAAAGAAAAGGAAAAAAAATATAATAAAGGAAGAAATAGTGAGATGTGGAAATGAGCAATTCTCGCGGATTTAAATAGAGACCGTTTCTGATAGGATTTCGCTTCAAATCCGCAATCTGGCGCAACGACGACGGAGTACGACAGCGGAATACGACGACGAGAAAACGTACGTGACCAGGATATGGCTCTATTTAGTTTTTGTAATACTTGAGATGGAAACATTTTGTACATTCTTCATTTCCCACGTGGAACATCAAAGCACTTGATCAAATTAAACGAAACAGAAACTCGCCGCGAATGCGATTGGCAGAAATAGTTTGCGCCAATTATTCGATTTGACGAAGGAAATGAAATATTTGCTCGATCTCACCTTCGGTTATTACATACGCGATTACTAAATGAGAAATAATAACTGGAACTAAGTAGCTCAACGCTGTAGTTAATCCTCGAAGGGCAAAATAAAAACGGTTAAATTGGTGTACAAAGTTAGTCGCAGCCAGGCGAAGCGTGGGTGTGAATAAAAAGTGGAGAAGAGAATAAATTTAGTGGGAGAAGTTGTAACGGCTGCCATTTGCAGCGTAAAAGTCTTCGGTCGTATTCAGAGCGCAATTGCAGCTGTTGGTCGGTGATTGTGTAGTTGGGTCTTTCTTTCGCTTTATTTCCGAATACACCTTACCCACAATTCTATTTAAAAGTCTTGAAATGTTGCTCCGCGAGTAGTAATTGCTGAGGACGAATTCAACGCCCTCGCAAAAAGAGTAAAAACTTGGAGATAAAGAAAAGACGCCGAAGAAGAATTGAAAAAAGCTGCGCAGTCGCAGCCGAGTTTTAAAGCGCTCGAACAAACCAAAGAGGATTAGAATTAAGACGATTTAACGTATTTAGCGTTTTAAAATCCCGAACGCGGAGTAAAAGGAAAGAAAACCGGTCGATTAAAGGTGAAGTCGGTTCGGTAAATAAATAAAACACGATCCACCGACCCGTAATCTAAATCGCCGAGACGCGTCGTTTTAAAAATTATTTCGCTAATAAATCACTCGATTTACGAGTGACGGATAATAAAAGGATCGTTTAACGCCGTTTTATATATAATAATAGCCTCTAGAGCTTACGTCTTAAGTCCAATTTTGATCCGTTTAATGATTGAAAATAATTAAGTAGCCGTAGATATTTATAGAAATTTGAGAACGTGATTTAAACGACGATCCGTTCTCGGAATTTAAAAGTGCCGAATTGAATTATTTTTACTAGCCGTCTTCTCGACTGGAATTATTTTACGCTTTAAAAGATTAATCCGGATTTTGAGAATCGCTCGCTTTCTGATATTCATGAATATTTCCACCGAGATAGACGAGAGTATAGTACACAGCGTAGACGTGAATAAAAATTTTGGACGTATCCGCGGGGATTGTGCCGTTTTCTAAGTTGGATTATTAAAGCGAAACATTTCCGCAACTGTTAAGCCCGGACTTTGATGTACTCGGCTTAAAACAACTGCGCAAAATTTAAATTTACGTAAATTAAATTAATACGCCGCGTTACACGTGCCCAGTCAGTAAAATATTTCGCGTCGCTCCGTAAAATCGACTAATTAAAATCCACGATTGCCATTACGGGAGTGTAAAATAACAATTTGTTTCGGATTTATATCTTCGGTCATTCCCGTACTCGTAAATTATACGATGGAGAACGCGATTTTTTTTAACAGCCGTGTCAGCAGCGAATAAACGCGGGAAATTTATTTACGAATTCAATTTCGTAGTTTCTTTCTATATTTCGTATTTTTTCTATTATTCGAAATAGTTTCTGGCAAGTTTCCATCAAGAAGGTGAGCGTTTCGAGCACTTAACTCGAGTAAATATACTCCTTTCGATAATAAATATTAATACTCTTCC
>JAQIWS010000581.1:0-18884 GCA_034696085.1 Stigmatogaster subterranea | reverse complement strand
ATAAAATATGTCCAAATTTCGCAATGCCGGATGTAGGGTCATCGACCTGTATTTTCAATCTCACTTTTAACACTGATTCCAAAAATATTGTTCATGCAATGCGCAATGTAATGAAACGGTGTATATTGTATACAACGACAGTAAAATCGCATAGTCCTTTCACAAAAAAAATTTCATTCGTCAAGTGCAAGAAAACATTTACTGGGAATTCGTAGAACAGAAATTGCCTTTTCCTATTATAAAACTATTTTGCGATATTGGGTCCAATATGGGAGGCCTTCTTGGAATTTCGCTGTTATCAACTTTTCAGATTGCTCCTGTCATTGTAAAAATACACAAATTTATTTGCTTTTACATTAGTCCACACACATTTTCAGAATAAATTAAATTCTTTATTATTACGTTAAAAACGACGAACATTGTGCTTTTAGTGCTCTCAGCCAAGTTACTGCGATTAAGCAGTCTTGGAAAAGCTTCGAAACAGTGCATAACATGAATTTCATCAATTGATTGCAGATGTGCAACAAATGGCTTCTCGTCTCAAAATCGATATTAATGTACCAAGAATCTATGGTCTCCAGAGACACCAACAAAACCCACCGTCAACTGATCCAGAGACTTACTACAGAATAACTGTCTGTGTCCCTTGCATAGATAAGAAACGCTTTGTTAACGCAGTTATCATAACTCATCAAAAGACCCCTGGGTCAAGAGTTGCAAGGCATCGAAATCTTAATTTAGATAATCATTCGTGTGTATTTATATAAAATCCAAGATATTTCACTTGTATGTTAAAAAGTAAATAAATAAATAATTGTGTAAGTTTAAAGTTAATTTGGTTGTCCATGGTTTAAATTTTTCAGTTAGTATACAGAAGTACAAAATCATTTGCATTTAATCAATTTCTGCTGCACTTGACAGTCGTATTAAATTTTTTCAGCCCTCTCCCCCAAATCAAATCTGGGATACCCTTGTGACGTGACTGGGATCGCGTCATGACCTTTTCTGAAAGAAATTCGCTTCGAAAAGACGCATTTCCAACATTGTTCCACCTCGATAATGACAAAAATATCCCAACATCCATCAACAATCATCTTCATCCCGATAATGACGAAAATATCCAACCCGTAGTAAATTGTTCCACTCGCAGCTCATTCAAATGGATCAAAACGAAAGGAGTCCTCACAAAAAGCAAATGAGGCGTACAATTCGCAATTTGAGAACAAAACTGGCAAGTGCTAATTAAAATCAACACCAGTATCAAAGCCTATAACAATGACTTTATAGCGTGACCGGGAGGATCCTCCAGCAGGAACAGACTGGTCGTACCCACGTGCACATCGTCAGAATTCAGCCTTTGATTTTGAAAGGAATTCCACGATTGGATCGAGTGGCGACATGAAGCGATTGCGCTATGGAGCCGCCCGTCACCGAGATGGCCACGTGGTCGACCGTTAACCAAATAAATAAACAAGTAATAATAATAATAACAACAAAAATTAAAAATGCAAGTAAAACATAAACAAAAGTTAAATAATGTGTGTACGGTTTGGTTTTTTTTTTTTACTTGTATCGATTGCGATACCATTGCGCATGATCAGCAGGGGATTTAAAAACTCAGTAGCAAACCACGCTGCAAGGACGTCGAACATTATTGTTGAGACTTCCCCAAATTCTAGCACTCGCATAAAAGAATGCAAATTAAAAAGGAATACCGCCGGTGATGCCTTCAATGGCAATGGTGAAAGGATCGTCGAAAGTTAACCGCCAGTACGAGCAGGACCTAGTGCTTCAAGGATTTCCAAACAGACGACCGAAGGTAATCGATTTGCGAAAGTGGTGGCGTTTGACTCCGGCGCACACAAAGCAACAATTGTTAGACGGAAAGCATTACAAGAGATGATAATGATGATATACGGCCACTCATCACGTCAAATCGAAAACAAAGTGTAAACCTATCGCCAGGAATGGACATTAACCCACAAGGGTTAAACTTCAAAATGTACGTACAGGGACGAGACGCAGGAAAAATGAAGAAGGCTTTGAAATGTAGAATTGAAAATGGTATTTTTAAATTAGTTGATGGATTACATTCTTGCTCAGCAAGCAATACTGATTCATTTACAAAATACATTCTTATTTTTCATTTCAGACAAGACAATTGATAGATAACGGGATTTTGGTAGAATCCAAACCCCTGGGTTCAATCCTAGCATACAAAAATTCTCCACCAATCCTGGCAAGGCAGCTACTGAAAATAGTATTTTCAGCGGAGGAATTAAAAACACACTCACTCACAGGAAGAAAGTGCAATGCAAACAAAAACTTTGTTGAAACATTACTTGCCCTGGGTGAAAATAAAGTGGCAGCAATCATAAGTAAAACAAACCAGTTAATAGGCAAGTAACACGTGGATAACAAAAATTGTCTTTTTTAGATTTCTCTTTAATCAGGACATCCTTCGAACAAGAATTCAGAAGGCAACTAACTCTTGTTGGTTGCATTAAGAATAGACGACCGAAGCGAGGACTAATTAATTTTGCAGCGCCAGATAATACAAAACTGTCTATCAGTTTTATGACAGCATTAGGAACTTTTAAACTGTCTCGAATCATAACATTTCCCGTTAGAACTAATCACACAGAATATGCAATAAAATTGCAGTCAAGATGTTAGTTTGACCTGTTAAAATTTTTCTCAGTCTCACTTTTCTTCACCAAAGTAATGCATTGCTCGTTATTATTGGTGAAAGAAACAAAGATTTCCTTACATTGTGGAAATTTAAGGAATTTATTCGAAGAAATTAAAAAAGACATGGAATTAATTGGTGATCCAACATCAGCAATTTTTGTGGTAAAAGATATGAACTCGTCCAGACTGCTACAATAGCAGAAATAATTGATACATACCCATTCATTACACATTATGAAGAGATACTGTAAATAATTGTTGAAATCAGTTATCTTGTGTTCACATGTTAGCCGCCGACGGCGCTAGTGTAACTTTGACCTCTTTTAGCCTTTCCCCCTTTGGCATAAATAGCCCAAAATAAACGAGACCATTCATTCCGTCTCCAGTAGTCAACCTAAGTACGTGTTTCGGATATCCAAGTTATTTCTCTCAACAATAATTTATATAAACTATAAAATATTTTAAGTGCAATTATAAACAAATATTTATATTTTATATTCAATTAATAGATTCAAAAAGAATTCACACGGGTCACAGCAAAGGATGTGAAAAAATGTTTGGAAGAAGGCTGTAACCAACACCACCAAAATATTGAAAATTATGCTGTTGGTAAGAGAAGACAGAAAATTCTGTCTGAGTATGACAAGAAATTATTAACTAACTTCTGAAATAGAAAAAAAAGGTAAGGACTAAAACCTTTAATTTTACTAACTAATATTAGATTTTATTAATTTGTTTATTTTCAGAATTAGAAAAAACAAAAACCATGCTCCTGATTCCCTCTCTGTTTGGAGAGGATATAAAACACTTCATTAATACCAAGGTAAAGTACCAAGTAAAAAATCATTTGTTTACATAAATTTTTACATTTGTTTGTTTTGTAGGAAACAGCACTCACGTCATCTACTCCAGTAATTGTAAGCAGTGACCCATCACAATTTGATGCCACTGAATTTCACATTTATTGTGAAGGAAAAAAATTCGTTGAAGTGGCATCATTTAGTGATGCATTCACTGCACTTTTTGCAATTTACTGGATTTTTAATTTAAGTTACAATAAATCTGTTCACAAATCTCTAACTTTTATTGAACACTTTTTTTGTTGTTTAGCTCAAACAACGTCAACAATGGCGGTGAGGGATGTTATTTGCAAATGTACAAAAAAATGTTAAATAAAAAATTAATAAAAGTAAAACTTCTCTGTTCCTTATTTAAAAATAATAGGTAATTGGTGTAATGGAAAAGTATATTTGTAAGATTTTAAAACGCCTTTATGATTACACCAATTCAGGTAAAACAAAAAGGCGTTTGTCAAATGGTGTAGGAAACCAAACAACACCTTTACAAACACCTACAAAGGTGCTCATTTTGGGATAACAGAAAACCACTGAATTGGTGTAACACTAAAACATATATTTTTTAGTGTGTGTTCGATATTTTAGGTAAATAGTTTTGACTTTACCTCAGAAAAAGGCGAAGCAGCACGTTGGAAACATTAATAACTGACTCAAAAAGATGCTGGGGGAATTATTTCCTGTACATAAAGTATGGTATCTGCTATTGCAGAATTGAAATCAGTTAAAAATCTTCATTCTGGTGACCTGCTCATTGAGACCAAAACAACTGAGCGGAACAAAATTGCAACAAGTATGCAATCTCAATTAAGAGGGATCCAGAAATATCAGCAATCAGCATCAACAAAGTTCATCAAAAGAATCCTAGCACTAACGGAAGTTCAGAGAAGTGTGCCGCGTTCTGCAATTGTACAAAATGTTTTCCCCACTGATGGGTGTGGGAAAAAATACCACCTTAGCAGTTAACAGACCAGGGAGTCGCTGGTAACAACTCGGGCAATGGAAACGGAAGCCCAAAAGAGATAAAGGTGATGTTGCCATAAGAGTCAATCGTGCTTGCTTTGTTGGGAGGCGGCACGCGGGAACTTTGTGGCACTGAGTCTTGATGACTACATCCGACACGCGGGAGAATACCACGCACCGTTGACTTCAGTCTTCGAGTGTGCTCGATGTGGTATATGCTATCCTACAAAACACCCCGCGCAGTGTCACGTACCAAAATGCGTAGGCCCGGTCACGGGCTTAAACGCAGTGCATTTCTCCGGATGTAGGCGTGAGTTCTGGTCGCAACGTAGCCTTAGTCAGCATGAGCGCTACGCGCGCCAACGAACATCGTCTGTGTGCGGCCGTTCAGGAACCGCACGGGCGACCCTCTGGATCCGGTCTCTTCACTATTGAACTGGACCAAATGCTTGAGTTGGAGGTGCGGTTCTCAGGAGAAAGGTGTATAAATGTTAAGATATATGAAATCTTAACGACTAAGACAAATCGCCAGATACGGAGCAAGCAGGCTAAGCCTGCTTATCGTAGATATCGGGATGCGCTGCTGGCGGCGCTCCATAATTCAGGACAAGTGCTTGAGCGGCCCTTTGAAACGCGCGCAAATTCCCTGGAAGCCTAGAGAAGTTAGGAGGCATAACCACGTTTTGTCCGCGCGCTTGACTTGCGACCCTGCCGCTCTTTCGACGTTCTCTCCTTTGCAAAAATAATTTACCCCTAGACAACAAAGAAATTTGTTGGTCGAGAGAGGCAGTTTTAAAATACCTTCGACTCGTCGAACGAGCGTCGTTACAGAAGTCGCAAGAGCGAACCCGCGCAACCCAGCAAAATACAAGAGATATTGCTAATATGCCTCCCAAATCGGGTTCAAGTGTAAAATTTGACTTCGGGGAAGCAAATTGAACTATTTTCGCAAAATTGGAAGCGTTTTTTCCGACCACGCGGTTAAACTTAACGATGATGATTGGGAAAAGGAAAGAGATAAACAATGTTCTTTCCTTGGAGGAACTTTTACACAAAATTTGAGAGAGAGTGAGTTAATAGAAGATAAACCTCAAATTGGTTTTGAGAGTTGGCGACCAGCTCTTCGTTATACTACAATGATGTCAACTCCTGTAATGAGTTGTCAATTTGAGAAAATTAAAAAGGAAAAGGAAGAGCAGATTATGGAGGAAACCGTACCAAAAGAAGAGACTGTGTTAATAGATGAAAAAGAGGACGTTGGTTATAGATTTCATGCCAAAAGAGGGAAAGTGTATCGTAGTGAAGATTTGGACTTTCTCGATGTCAAGATTAGAGTTTTGCGAGTCTCACATTTTATGAATGAGAAAGAACCTCGTACTGTGGTGACACCTACAATGAAAATCTCATTAGTAGGGCAATCAGAAATAGCAATTATTGACACTGGAGCAACAGATTGTTTTGTTTCTGAAGATGTTTTGTATAATTTGCATTTGGATGCTATACTTTTAAAGAGATTGCCGTCAGATATGTTAATAAAGATGGCTGATCATTACGCTGCTCCATTGGGTTCTATTGTGTTACCGGTTAAGTGGCCATTTGGAGTAACTGAAGTGGAATTCATTGTAGTAGCTGGAATGCAATCCCTTGATGTCGAGACCACACTTGTAAGAGACTTAGTGCAAGAGATGCAACACTCGTGGTAAATCGTTGTTCAAGAGGCAAAAGTAGCTGCTGTAAAAGTAGGAGTGCAACCTCAATTTCCTTAAAAAAGAAAAACTTCTAAACAACTAGAACAAGATTTCAGAATTTCCGTAGTCTATCCAGTATTGGATTGTATTATCATGATGATTTAAGGATAAGATTTGAAGCAGCAGATACCATACAATACCACAAATAAATACACTTATACAACTCAATCAATCACACAGACAAATAAACACAAATATTCACTGGACTAAATTACTACACGTAAGCACAAATTCACTAAGTTTATAACAATTTTAATAACCTAGTCCTGGATAAGAAAACAAAGAGCTTATCAAATCCTATGACTGGGTCATTAGACAATAAATCAGTCAGATCAAAGTTATTCTTATGGAAGCAGTTCCAACGAAGTCGCTGGTACTGTTGACAAGATAGGAGTACGTGTTTAATGGTCAAAGGAACTTCACACAAAATACAATTTGGTGCAGGTTCCTTTTCCAACAAGTAACGGCGAGAGAGGGCCACTCCCTCCCGTCACTCAGTCCAAGAGCAGGAAGTCCATTTAGAGATGACTGGTTTGATTTCGTGAAGTGGTTGTCGGTTTCCTGATCGCAAGCTGTCTGCCACCGCTGAAAGAGCCCAGCGTTAACATGACTCCTGAGATCAGTCCACTGAACTCGAAAAGTATTATCCACACAGGAGACAGGATCACGAGCAGCAGCATCAGCAAGTTCAATGCCAGTGATGCCAACGTGCCCTGGAATCCAACAGAAACAAATTACTCTACCGTTCATGGCCAAATCACCATATAACTGAATGATTTCACCGATCATAAGATTTGAGGTCTTGTAGGGAGGTTGGAGTGCCGCAATGATTTTGATGTTAATTGACGAGGAAAATAATAATGTTAGTAAGATGAGAACAAAACGAAGGTGGTGGGTTCGTCCAGACTAGAAAATCGAGTTACGGAATGGATCTATGCAATTCTCGTGCAGCAACTTCGACACAGAGACCCAGATGAGTACGCAAATTATTTTAGAATGACACCAACTCAATTTAATTTTGTTCTCGTTCGTGTTAAACCACTGATATCGAGGCGAAATACAACATGCACAAATCCGCTTGGCTGCAGCTTTACGTTACCTGGCTAGCGGTTGCAGCCAGCGTGAGGTATCATTTAATTATAAAATTGGCCTATCAACTCTCTATGACAGTGAAAACCTGCGCTTCTGCAATTTGTGAAACCTCCATCAACGCCTGCAGTGGAGCAGCATAGCTGACTGGTTTTTGGACAGATGAAATTTTCCCAATTGTATTGGAGCAATCGACGGCAAAAACGTCACAATTCAAGCACCACCGAATTGTGGATCACAATTCTACAATTACAAATGAAACCACAGCTTCGTTCTCATGGCTGTTTGTAATGCCAACTACTGCTTAACTCTGGTAGATATTGGGGATTTTGGGCGAATAAGTGATTGGTCAAAAACTTGATGATGGAACATTAAATTTCCCGGTACCACGACCAATTACTACCAATTCGAATCCACTACCATTTATCCTCGCGGTCACGAGCCATACGAGTCATGGAGAACGCATTTGGAATTCTGGTTGCACGATGGCGGATTTTACGTCGACCAATTGATACTAATGTAGACATAAGGTACTGAATTTATTAACATCTTGAAACACAAGGTACGGGTACTGGTCTTGTCTAAGAAAAAAAATTGAAAAAAATGTTTAACAAATAATTTTTCCAATTTTCAGACAAGAGCAACGAAGGAAATCAGAGGCTCTGGCCAGAACTCAATATTGGCTGTGATAAAACAGCTTCACTCAACATCCACTGGACGACAAGAATAAAAACTTTTTCTTCGCCGACACTCCTCGTCTGCTCAAGCTCATTCGAAACACTATATTGGACAGTGGCTTCTCATATAACGGGACGAAAATCGACCGACGTTGCATCGAGAAACATCTGTCAATTATGGTGAATGGGGAACTCGGATGGTGAAACTAATGTCTAAATAATATGGCTAATCAAAATCCCCCCATTAATTGTAGTGATGTATATTTTATTGTAGTTTCGTCATGTGACAAAGAACGTTCCATTGGGTCCCTAAACCCATTTTTAGTAAATAAAGTTCTAATTTCACTCCCAGGAGCGCAAGGACAAAAAGTAAAGCCAGCTACTCAACTATTTTCGAATACAGTGGCACATGCGATAAAATTTTGTGATACTGAAGGATTATTAACAGGTGACCAGTGACCACCATAGGCCATTTATAAGTGACATTGTGAAGTTAGGCAATGATTGTTCAGACATTTATAATGCAAAAATAAGGTTCGGAAATCATCTAGGATTAAGTGCATTTGGGATACACTTGGTCAATCAACAAGAAACTTTACGCAGGATGACAGGAAAAACAATCATCGAAAGAATTTAAGCACTATCGGGAGTTCAGAGACGTTTGTTCTCCAGTTGTACAAAATGTTTTCCCCGCTGCTGACGGAGAAAAAAAACATTTTCTGTGGTCTGCCCTGCAGTACAGAGAACGAACACGGAACATCTCCTTCACAGCTTTACCGCCAATTTTCGAACGCGATTTTTCGACCATTCATCAAGTTCAGTTTAATTTTGATTTTTCGCAATGGATCGCGTGAAACCACTATCGCCCTTTTATTCTCAATACATAACTCGGACCCGTTAGAGGCCAGAATCAGCGTCTTATAACCCATGTTTGCGCTTAACGTTAACTTTAGAAACAACTCTTTTCTGCTCGCCTTCTTAAGCTTACTAAAACGTTTAACTTTCAATGAAATCCTCAAGTAGTTCAAATTACTTTTGCCTTCACACATGGACAACAAGAGGGCGAAGGCTGCATTTCAAACGCATAGTGTGATTTCTTTTGCCTGCCCTCAGTCGAATATATCGAGACAGAAAAAGGCACAAGATTAAAACATATATTTGAACAAGAGTACGTCAGGAGACTCAACGTCTATCAACTCATTTTTGGATGGAAAAGAAATTTGTAAGTTTCTGAATGGTTCAAATTTGAAAATGAAGGTATGGTAATTCTTCTCCCGTGGGGAAGAAGAAACTTCTCAGCATCGATATAGTGAAACACCAGTCAAATGCAACAAAAGGGATTTTAGTATTTTACCTACTAAAACCAGATTATGAATATTTGATGCAATTTGTTGCATGGATTCATGATCACATAGAAAAGAAAAGCAAAGTTCAAACAACTGCGGAATACGAACAAGATTTACAAACATCTCAAGCCATGAGATGTTTTTACCACTTGTTGGTAGCCACACAATTGGAGCAGATCAAACATTTAAATAACATCACGTGGAATCACTTAAAAAATTACAATAGTGCAGTAAAGTATAATTACAGAAATTTTTAAAATTTTACCAAAAATCTTGAAAAAGATTTGTTCAACGTGGTAATAAAAACTACATGAAGCGATAGAGTACGGAGTAACATGGTTACACAACCTTCGAAAAAAAATTACCGCACTAACAGATAATCAAAATTAAACCATGGAGGACCAACAAGATTTACAAACATCTCAGATCACATTTGACATGTTAGTACCATTTGTTGGTAGCCATATTTGCTCACGTTAAAAATTTCAAATTTGTAGCAATTTAACATTTTACAACTTAGCACACAAAAGAAATTCATCGAGAACAATGAATTTTTACAAATAACTAAAATCTAACATCAAATATCCAAATTTTTCACTTAAATATTAACAAAGAATGTGAAATAACATCAAAACAATCTTAATCTTAGTAGAAAAATAGATAAAAATGATGAACAACGTGGCCGACGTTGTTTTGGGAACGTCGGCCATCTTTAACCCTAACCATAAAAATTCGAATGTCTGATTTTCAACACAAATCTAAGCGTAATGGTAAAAACAAACGATACAAATTGTGTAGGAGACTATCTACACCAAAGTATCGATAATTTTTCGACAATAGCGTGATAAATTCGCCACTTGAAACACAGAAGCAAGTGCAGCGTGCTCGCTGTGCTTCGCCCTCGCAATGTTACGTCATCCTCACGTGACGTCATTAAATCAGTCCCGCACTCCTGCAAACCGCAGACACGGTGGAAAAAATATAAAATTGTGATCAGTTAAACATAAAATAACGCTATAATAATAATAAATAAAAATAATGTTAAATTTTAAAATTCTACCGAACGTAATTGTTCAAAATTGGTTTTTACAGAATTAACTGTGGCGCCATCTGCTTGGAAATTTGCCGACTACTGTACAATTTTAAAAATATCATTTTAACCGAAAAAAAAAGTTATTTACTGAAAAATGTAATTAAAATCAAGGAGTTGTTAAAATTCACTTTTCTGTTAAAGCGAAAGACACTTAAATAAAAACAGAAAGGTAAAATAACAATATAAAGTCTGCGCAAAATTAAAAAAAATTTTTTTTTTATTAAAAATCGAAGTATAAATTAATTTTTTATCAAATACATATATCTTTGTCTAATCATTAATTTTCACTACGCAAAAGTAGTTTCCAATTATAATTTATTATTTACATAGCAAAAAACAATGTTATCTGTCAGTTTTACATCTGTTTAAAATATTCTCAACGCAAACTTGGTAAATGTGATAATCACGTCTCCACGGTTGTGCTAACATTTCTTTCCGTTTCGGTAATGGCGTTAAAAACATTGAAAATGGATACCGGTATCGATTCCCAGATTTGATATTATTTTCGTATATCGTCGGTTTAGTGGTGACGTTTACTGTCCTATTCCTACATTAGAATATGACGAGTTTTCATAACTTTTCATGTCAACAGACGACATGGAAGGGTCTATGTCATAAGAAACAGATCAACTCATATTTCAAGTATTAAGGAAGTTTTAGCTCTGGTAAACTCAGATTACTGCTCACAACTTGTCGAGTCAGTACCATCAACATTGCAAGCTGAAATTTACGCAAAATTGCGTGCTACAGTCTTAAATGGTTGACAAGATATTAATAAACTTTTTCACCAAGAAAACATCGCGTGGAATCATGTGTAGTCCGATATTTAACACATCCTTCCAAACTTTTGGAGCGCACGACTTTTGTTTAAACGTCTGGGCCACGGTCAATTTCTCACTACAACCAAAACTTTTTAGGTGTAGAAGACAGCGAAAATGTTACTCTATCGAACTACAACAAAGAAATCTCACCCAATTTATCCTGCTTAAAGCTAAACACAATGTTTGTAAGTTTTACTTTTGTTTCGCAATTAATAATTATCATGTGACAATAATTAATTAAGTAATACAGTAGATATCTGATCGAATTCTTGTCGAATTAAGTTCGTCGGCATTGTCAGTTAAATTATTTCACGTTGAAGTTCGCAGATGTCCGTCAGTTGGAAACATCGGTAAGAATAATTCACCATGCAATAGTAATATGGTACAAAATTATAAAATTTGTTTATTTTAGGTTGCGTAGCTTTAGTAAAAAACTGTTCTGTGCTTGAATATTTGAATGTTAGTAATTGCAGAGGTGTGACTAACTGGTTAGTTGATGAAGCTGTAACAGTTACAATTGCGAATAGCAAAAAAGTAATCATTATAGCTGGAGGATCTAGCGTAACAGATTTCGTAGAAAACGAAAACATATGCAGAAGTAGGCGAAGAAGACAGTATTCGTAGGGTTTCACAATGTCGTATATTCAAGCACTATTCTTAAAGGTGAAGTTATTATAAAACACGTAGAAGATCCTGACAGCTTAATTGGAAAAACGTTTGACTGGAAGTCAAAATTCTCTATGCGGTATATTTGATATAGTCCCATGTTATAAAAAAATTGCGGCTGACAACAACAACGAAATGGAAAAAAAACAAAAGAACTAGAAAAGCTCCAACCACGTTTTCGCCCACAAGTTGTGACAAGAAAAATAAAAATAAGATTTGCTTTGCTTTGCCGTGAGACTAAAGAGGGCTTATAATTGACAGCTAAGAAAAATAAGTTACCTTTATAGAGTAAATTTAAGTAACTCTTTAATTTTAAGTTACGTCAGTAACTGGTGAGACTAGGTTTTTGTTAAAATAGGAGCACACTCAGTGTTAACTGCTCACTTTAATCAAGACATCCTAGAGCAAGAATTCAGCAGGCAACGAACTGCTGTTGGTTGTATCAGTCTAAAAGATGATGAACATGCATTGAGTATACTTGTTTATCTGGCGTAGTAGAATAATGCGTTATCCAGTTTTTGACATTCTCAGTCTATATACTTTTGTTGAGTCTGAAAAAGAATTTACCTCTAAGTATGAGTTTTTGAATGAAATGGAGTGAACCATTTTTGAAATACTGTGATCAAACGTTTAAGAAACAAATTTAAGAGCAAGCAATTTTCAGTCTTTGAAGATATTATGGCCACCAACAAAGTGAAAGTCTTATAAAGTGTTAAAGAATGCGGTTGTGTGGAAAGAATTAGAAATTGATGAGTTTTCTTAGAACTACTTTTTGCAATCGTATTACGCTAATGAATTTAAAAGAGCAATTGACAAACTAGGCAACGAACTTTACAGATCTAGCAAGAACGAAAAATTTGTTTCAGTTGATAAGATTACTGAATGTGTTAAAAGTGCAATTCCAACGAACTTTAAGCAGTGTGGCGAAACCATACAATGCCGCTGCCACAGCGCTAGGAAAAATTTGCTACGAGTAAAAGTACGGCATGTACATAATCGTAATGAAACCCATATAAAATACTTAATTACGTATTATTACAGGGAAGTTAGATGATTTCAAAGAAAGACTAAGATTGCATAATTTTTTGGACCTGTGCAAAGAGCATCCTTTGAAATTTAGTTATTTGTTCTGCGAGCGTGAAGGCCAACTATATGATATTGATATTGAAGAATTGCTTCAAAAGACCTCAGTGATGTATTCTGAAAGGGGTACAAATCACTTCATTGCAGAGGAAACAGTGTTTAATTATCTCAATAGTTATCTTGAAGCACTTAATGATAATGGTAATTAGATTCATATTGCAAAAAAATTGTGCGAATTTTTAATGTTTTAGTTATCCATTAGGACTTAAATATAAAAACTCTTTTGCCACTGCAAAATCATTCATGGCCTGGCTATCAGCTCCAGAGTCTGAACCAGCATTGAGATGGCCTGATGATCCCCGAATTTATTTCAGCCACTCCTGCGTACCAGAATGCCATTGTTTCCAATAGTGTCGACATGTGTTACTATATGACCATTACATTCCCCATCCACTATGATAATGAAAACGATTTCACTAATTCACTGTCAGAGGCAATTATTAACAGCTGGCGGTTTGGCAGAACTTAAAAAATTTCGCCAAAAAAATAATTGGTTAATACTGTTAACAATTACGCAAATATTTCCTTGAATAAAATGCTCCTTTTTTGAAATGTGTGTTGATGTAATAATTAAGGATTGTACAATGAAAATTTAGTTTCCTACCGCCTCCGGCACACCAAGTATTTAAACTAGAAAACAGTTTCTCAATTTGCACAGGACTCAGGAAAACAAAATCGGAATATTAAATGCGAAAAATTGTATGTCTGTGGCTTTGCAGTTTAAGTGAGGTATGGTAAATTCTGAGTTCTATTTTCATTTTTGAATATGTGTCTCAAGTAATTTTTACAAACGAACATGCAACTCGAACATGACAAAACACCACCATACGGGCTCGCTCTAAAACATGGAGTACACCCCAAATTATTCAATCTAGTGTAATTTTGCAAATATAATATTAAGTAAACTTATACTAATTACACTGTACATAATTTCGACGAAAATAAATAATATTTCACGCACAAAATGTCATTTTCCTTTTTTAAAAATAACGAATCGCCTTTCCGAGTCAACCTGTTTTTCCGAGGACAACCAGAAACGATTTACCTCGTCGACGGCGAAATCGGCCTCGTGTACGGCCATTTAAATTAAGAACGTATGATGGTACTTTCGCGATTAATTAGGCATTAAACATCTGATTAGATTTCAGGAAGGTGGTGCTTAACTTCTCCGACTGCGATTTACGATTTTACAATGTCTGCTAAGACTACTAATCAAGAGTGAGTATTTCGCTTCGCAGAATATTGCAGCATCCGATGACGAGACGAAACGAGAGTCCAGCTAAAAAGATGGTCCGTTTTTGCGTCGACGAAGCGTTCGTAAACCGAGATCAAACTACAGTTTGGATTACTGTGAGTTTATTAATCTAAATTGGTTGTCACAATTTTTGAAACAAGAATTTGGTATTTTAGCTGACATGAGCAGGAGCGAATTAATTTTCGAACTGGCACACAGAGAAAAAAGGGTAGAAAAGCATTACTTTATTTGTTGAAATAAAAATATACACATTTGGAAATATTTCGTACATTTTCGCACTACAGAAAATAATTCATTTCAAATGCATGTCGATAAAGTTTAGAGGAGAAGAAAGAATGTTTAAAAGAGTTTGCTCTAGCTAATCACACCCTCACTTCTGAATTGAAGAAATGTGTTGAAGAAAAAGGTAAATTAACAGCTGAAATATTGTGAATTAATATTGTAATGTCAATATAAAACACTACTGTTCTTTCACGTTTAACCTTAGAAACAGCAAAAACGAACGTAATTTCTGTCGAATCGGATTTGAGTCTCAAAAAAAAAAAAGTTGAGAAATATCAGTAAGTGCAGTGAACCAACATGCGAGTCAGAATGACTGAAGATTTAACAACAGCATCAAGTATTGAAGAATTTTCAAAATTTTTACTTCAAGTTGGAGAAGGTCGACATGATGTCCATTCAGAACCAGGGTCTAATTTTGTGAAGATACCCATGGACCTTATTTTACGGCACAATAAAGGGCACACACATAGTGCATAAGATTTGATTGAGTATATTTACGGTAATATCAAGGAGAAATTACTTTTGTAAAAGGGTGATCTTAACCCCAGTAAATGCTGAAGCGTAATCAATCAATAAAGAAGTAATGCAATGCCTACCTGGACAAATGCACGAGTACCTTTCTATGGATTCAATAGAAGAAAAAGACGAGACGCAAGAGGCCTTATATCCACCAGAATTTTTGAACACTTTGTCACTTAATGGCATGCCTCCACATAAACTAGGATTAAGAATCAGTGCACCAATTATTCTAATGAGGAATATCAATAGAGAACAGGGTAATTTGCCTGGCGGAATCGCGGTATTTTTTTTTGAGGGGCGCGGCATCCCACCAGCTATCAATAGTTCCAATGCTCCCTCATTCAGGCTCTGCTCATCTTTCGTCCACTAACTGCCTTCGGTAGTCGAGCATAAGAGTCCGCTAAAATACGATGTAAACCATCTTGCGTATCAGTAGCGCGTTGATTCGCTGTATTCAAAACTCTTGCAGCTTCAATGCCTGCTGCATATCCAGCGTGATTATGGTCAGCAACAATATTGATGATTTCCGTCATCCACAGTATGTACTCTAGAAGACTTATAAGACAATTACGAAAATGTTTTCACAGGAGAATAGAAATTGTGGAGGGAAATCGAAGGAAAAACTACATGTGCAATAGATAAGTAGCTTAGTTTGTGACGGTCCTCTTTTTCTAAAACGACACCAGTGGTCGTTTCAAAAGACGAGTCAGGTCCTTCACTGCGACGTCTGACTGCTCACGACCCTCGCGAGTGGCCTGACGTCAACGATGACCCAGTTCCGGGAAGGGTCATCAAGACACTTAGTTTCCTGATACCAATCCTACATAATGCTTCAACGTTCGCTCCTTGATTTGCAGTCGAGTTTGTCTCCGCCAAATTAACAGATCGATCGGAGCTAAAGGATCTCTCCTGAAAACTACTCCACTGCTCAACCTGCGCTCGTAGACGTCCCGAAAAACGCCGTGCAAGGAACGAATCAGGTTCCGTAAACGCTCAACGCGAACAGCCCCTTTGTTCGGACTTCTCACCACGCGGTTCCCGTTATTAACCGTCATTGACGACTTTCGGACGTCCATTTCAATTTTATTTAACTTTAAGTATTGTTTGTTACCTTCGGGTGATATATCTGTTAGTTGTTAGTTTTTATACGAAAAAGTTTCGATTTTCATTATTTCATACTTCGAAAGTCTTGTTAATTTTTAAAGTCGCTCGCGTCTAACTTGTTACAAAGTCTGATACGAAAAGACCGAGTACACACTCTGCTTCACCCTTTTCTCGACCCTAAACAGGCCAATGTAGGGTTCGGGTCGCGAATTGGACCATGCGAGTCAACATTGCGATGGCGCGAGTGCCTAGACAGCACACAATGATTTTGTGAGCGTCGGAGATTGCCAACTTTCAAGATAAATTTAAGGTAGCCCATCGAGGATATGCAAGCAGCTTGTCCTACTCCTCCTCGATGGGGAAGACAGGATGAGAGGACAAAGCGAGTGGCGGTTAGTCGGGGCGTTCGGTTCCCTACAAATCGTCACCAAGCACAAACGTGACATCAGTGACCACTCGATAAATTGTCGAGTTCGACGAGGCCGTCGAGTACTGCTGCGTGTTAATCGAGCTTTGAAGAAAGTGATTAGTTATGACACATTTTAATTAGGAGATTTCTATGTGTTCGCCAGCGTCAGGCGCAACACTATTTCAGAGGAAAATCCAATTTTCCCTGTCGCAGTCATGACACACAACGGAAAATTCCAAGGAATCCACAATATGTTTTTAGGACCAGTGATAAAAACTACAAGACTGCAAAACAATACCATTTGTCACAGTCAAAGAAAGTGGGATTCTGCAAAGCTTTACAAAAATTAAAAGGCATTCGCCACATTTTTTGTAGGAATCACATAACTGAGAATGTCAAAAACTGGATAACGCATCATTCTACTACGACAGATAACCACCATGTTCACCATCTTTAGACTGTGTCTGAAAAAAAATATACCTCCAAATGTGAGTTTTCGATTGAAGTGGAGTGAACCATTTTTGAAATACTGTGATCAAACGTTGAAGAATCAAATAGAAGAGCAAGCAAATTTCAGCTTTTGAAGATATTATGGCCACCAAGAACAATAGTGAGTCTTAATAAAGTGTTAAAGAATGCGGTTGAGTGGAAAGAATTGGAAATTGACGAGATTACTTAGAACCACTTTATGCAATCGTATTACGCTAATGAATTTAGGAGAGCAATCGAGAAACTCGGCAACTACACCTTGAAAACGAACTTTACAGATCAAGCGAGAAATTTTACCAAAATATTTGCACACGAAACATTTATTTCAGTTGAAACCAGTATTAAATGTGTTAAAAAAAGGTGCAATTCCAGCGAACCGTAAACAGTGTGTGGCGAAACGATACAATGCCACTACCACAGCGCTAGGAAAAATTTGCTTCGAGGAAAAATTGTTTAAATTTGTGCTATCCACGCAACCTGTTTGTTGTACAAAATATTGGCGGATATAAGGAACAATACGGCGTTGTACAAATGCATGGAAAGTCAATGCCATTTTGTAGCTGCAGAGTTGGTGGACTATGCTATCACGTTATCTGCATTGAATTTGCCCTTAATATAAAATTTGATAGAAAGCCTTACTCACTGTCTAAATTAAAAAAAACATGCAAGAACGTGGGATGGTGAGGGGAAATCAGGCAGGAAAGAACCAAGTAGAGAAGACTTGGACCATGAAATTTTTCCACCGCCAGATGCAATAGAAACTGTTCATGGACCACAGTCAATGACAGTAGAGACAAAGAATTAAGTACAGCTGGAGCAACATGGACACAATTCCAGTGGAGGAAATTACAACTATAATCGACTTTTAAGTGCATAGTTAGTAGCGACTCATCACAACAGAAAAATGGACATGACCGTGGAGTTTTGACCACCCTCAATGCAGCTGCAATATTATATTCGACATCAGGATTCTGGTGACTGAGGCAACACCAAATTAAATCACAATCAAAATAATAAGCTCAGGAACATTGATGATGTGAAAGTGAATATTGCTGTACACGATCATTTGAATTTTGGGCAGGGTGTGGTGCATGCACCTGAATAGTCAACATGCTTGAGAACGTTATTCTGCTCGAGACTTCACATCAAGACATTTATGCAATCAGTAGACTACCTCTTAAGGAAGGCCGAGACAAGATTTACAAACACTCCACGTGACTGCATTGGGGAAACGTGAGCGCCACGTGGTGAACCTGACCCTTGACCTTTCTCCCGTCATCAGAGTTATCTGGATCAGAACGTTCTGGAAGATGCTGTCTGTTGACCTTGGGGTCAAGCAGTAGGGATGTCACGGTTCCACAATTTTTGGTTTCAATAATATTAGCAACCTCGGTTTCGGGTGTGGTTACGGTTTATAATAATGTAACAAAACATTGAAATGTTACTACTGAAATTATGAATTACGTTACTCGAAAACCTATCTATCTATAACTTAAAAACCTGTTATCTTAATGCAATTACATTAAACTGACATATTTTGGTTTATATTGGATTGGTCTCATTTCCAATCCCGGTTGTTGAATCTATCTATATATAACGTGTATATACATAACTACGACTAATTACAGATTTAAGTCGGTGCTCATCGGTAATTATAAAGAGGCGCGATGAAGGTTCATCGAAACACGAAACAGCTAGACGACATAATCTTAAGGGCAAACGACCGTTTAAATGC
>JAQIWS010000580.1:0-18900 GCA_034696085.1 Stigmatogaster subterranea | reverse complement strand
AGTGCGAACCAATAAATAAGGATGGTGGTATGATTACGCTTCGGTTTTGTAAAGTGGCTACGAATAAAAACGAAGCTAGAGAATTAATTCACGATTCAGATTCGGAAGATGCGTTTGAAGTCTTCGCCGAGAAAGAAATCGGAGATGTTACAAATCACCAGCCATTTAAGAAAAAGAAGAAAAAAGTAAACGCAGCAAATCAAATACCTTCTATTTCGTTACGGCCCTGCGCGGTGAGAATGGCGAGATGGTCCACGATGGCGATGATGGAAGAAAACAGCAACGCGTCGACTACGACTTTAACATCTACGTCAACTACCACATCAACGATACCCACTGCAACCACAACATCTTCATCTCCGATTGCATCAACATCTAATATCACCGATGATAAAACTCTCGGCGAATCGTTTTCTTTTCAACGAGTATATGCGTGTGATAAATGTAAATTCGTAGCAAAATCTCTCGAAGACCACGACACGGCGGTTTGCTCGAGTAGTGACGTGTTTAAATGTTCAGACTGTGATAAAACTTTTATTAGTCACACTCGGTTTAGTACTCATTTGAGAACTCACGGATATTTATTGGAGAAAGAAAAAGAAAAGGAAAAGGAAAAAGAAAAAGAAAAAGGCGAGGAGACTGAAGATCCAAAAATTTCTTGCGATCTTTGTGGGATGAAATTTACTCATAAGGGTAATTTAAAAACTCACGTTACGCGAATTCACGGGAATGCTGAATCCGATGGAATTAAAAAGTGGATTCGAAATTTACGGTTAAATGCGGTGCGATCGCTGAATTGCAGATTGTGCAACAGAAAATTTACTCGTATTTTTAACCTGAAAAGTCATTTGAGCTGCACGCACAAAATAAAAACTTTTCGTAAGTACGTTTCAACCGCGGAGAAGAAAAAGAGTTATTCGGAAGAAAGTGAAGATTATATCGTGGATAAACAAACTGTTCCCGTAGTGACTGAACACGATTCAACGGACGTGGATCCTCGATCTGACGATGAGATGATAACTGGAGTGAGAGAAGAACGTAGAATAATATTCGACAGGCAGAAATTTATCGATACCCAAGTCATTTCTCTGCGAGATATTAATGAGTGGTTTGTGACGATGGAAAAATTCGACGGTAGTTCTACTTTATCGTGTTTATTTTGTCGCAAATCGTTTTTTACCTTGGATTCCATTAAATCTCATTTGCACAAAGAACACACCATGCAAGAAGCGATTTCGGCATTCGCAAATAGTACAAGAGAACATTATGTCTTTCCTCCGCCTGAGAATGTTACTCGATCGTTTTTATTGGATAATTTAGGACATTGTGACATTTCGTGTGCACCTGCTTTAATTTTAAATCTTCGCGTTTTGTTGACTCATTTGGTTGACGGCGATACGTTGAAAGCGTTTAATTTTGATGAGAATTCTGTGAGTTCGGTGGTGGTTCGACTACTAGAACAAATGGGATTTAGTTATTGCTGGTTCGGTGATTGTGACGACGATTATTCGTGGACCCAGGAAAATTTCGACGCGTTTTGTCGAAATGTTCGAACTTTTCTTGTAGCGTGTGTAGCTTCTGATTTAAGAGAAGCAGTAAATTTTGATGATAGTTCTTTGGATAATGTGGTAGATGGACTGTTAAAACATGTTGGAGCAGCTTAACTCAAAATAATTTAAATTTTTGTTTTCATTTTTAGACCAAAAATTTCGTTAGTTCCATTTTCTTTAATTTAAACAAAAAATTTCATCATATTTGAAATTTCTTGAAACACGTTAATTTTGGTCTTTTTTTTGTTCCGTGGCAACTTTTTTGAAATTTCTTTATTTTGTGTAATTTTTTTTTATTCATGTAATTTATAGTTTCTTATTACTGGGTTTATTTTTGAAAGGTCTCAAGTTTTAATTCTCAGGCGCCAGAAAAATAAGATTAAGTTTGTTTATGAAGTTATATGATTTTGCAACTGTTTGTGTGAATGAGGCGATTATAAGATATGTTTTTCTGTCACGATACAAATCTTCCATTCCAACCTTGTTGTTGGTTAAACTTAAGCATAAGGCGTAAAAAAGCCAAGTAAATGAAAATAACAAATATTAAAATGTAAGATTGAATTATTACTTTGAAAAAGCAATTTTTTTTTGTCATGATGATAATAATATTAATTAAAAATTAACCATTTCAATAAAAATGAAAATTGTTGTTGAATTTTTAACTGGTTTAGTGTGGTGAGAAAGTCAGTGAGTAATTGCGGGAAAAAGAGTAAAGGTGAAAGGAGGGCCTGAATAATTTTGTTCTCATTACGTCACGGATGGAGTTGTATAAAATGTTTGTACATTTTTGTTCGTTGATTTTTTTGGAGATAACAGCTTCATCTTTGTCAGAGGGTGAGTTTTTGCTCTTACGTTGAATTTTCGGTTTTACTCAACACAAACTTCATTTTTTTCCGTAAATATGAATATTGTTCTCTCTACTAGAAAAAAATAGTTTTGTTGTGAAAACTGGATCGAATTTATTTTAAATTTGATCTTTTTATAGAAATCAAATGAAATTTTTGTGCTTAAATTTAGTGGTTCTATTTTGCAGGCTACATGATGAATTACTTTGCAGGACTGTTAGTTACATTTCTTTTCGTTGAAGTTTTAACTCGTGAGTGTTTACTGTTTTAGTCAATATTACCGTTTTTTTAAAATGAATTTCAAAGTTTTGTATAATATTTATTATTTATTAGATCCGCCAATTATTATCGAACAATCTCAAGACAGTAAAATTTATTTTTACTTGAATGGGACCAATTTTACACCGTTTTCTCTCGCGTGTTCAGCAAAAGGAAAACAACCGATTACGTACGCAAGTTAAATTTTTAATCTGTTAATTCTATAGAATTTGTATTTTCTTAATTTGCTTACAGTTATTCGTGGATTAAGAATGGGAATTCGTTTAATTGGTTCGAATTAAATCGCCGCGTTGAAATACTCGACGGAGGCTCGCTTTATTTTCATTCTCCGCTTCCATCCGACGAAGGAGAATATCAATGTTTTGCTGAGAACGATGTGGGAAAGGCTATGACTAGAACAACTGAAGTAAAACTTGCAAGTATGAATTTACCGTAGTGAATTTCTTATTTTATTTACGAAATTACTAAATTTTCGTTTTGACTTCAGTTTTGGGCACATTTCCCGCTGATATGCCACCGCAGATAGTGTTTGTGAATGAATTCGATTCTGTGATTTTATCTTGTCTCGACCATCCGGTGGGTGAGCCTAAGCCTGATATTACTTGGATATTGGAAAATGCAACTTCTCACGAAATTCATCCTCTGGATTCGAGACGTCATATTGTGGATACTGAAGGCAATTTACATATTTCGACCGTATTACTCGCTGATAGTTTTGTGAATACTATTTTCACGTGTCAAGTGAGCAATATCGCTGCTCTTGAATTTGGGTCTAGAACTATGTTGTCGGTTGTGTCTTCGGAAGGTAAGTTAAATCGCAGTGATTTTTCTATTTTATTTCTTAAAATTTTTCGTGGTTTAAATCAAGGTAATTCATTTGTTCGCCATTTGACCCGTCAATTTGTTTCACCGAAATGGATCACTGTACCTTTAGGAAAATCTGTCGACATATTTTGCATCTATAGTGGACAGTAAGCATTTTCTGTAATCGATATTATGTGAAAAGATTTCGTATTTTAAGTGTTTTTATAATGTTATTTCAATAACGCAGTCCTTCGCCCGAAGTGTTTTGGCGGAAAACGAGTGGTCATCAAACGGAAAATTCTTTGCAAAACAACGATATTTTGCACTATGGCGCTGTGTTTCATCTTGATACAGTCACGTGGCAAGACGAAGGAGTATACCAGTGTAACGTTAGCAATTCGATTGGTGAAAGCAAGACTCATACATTTTCCATTAAAGTCGTTGGTAAAATTGTAATAAATTTTTAATTCGAAATTTTAAAATACTTATTTTCGTACATTTTGTAAATTTTCTTAGTT
The DNA here is from genome assembly GCA_034696085.1 of Stigmatogaster subterranea. NCBI lineage: Eukaryota > Metazoa > Arthropoda > Chilopoda > Geophilomorpha > Himantariidae > Stigmatogaster > Stigmatogaster subterranea. Next base: position 14,904 of record JAQIWS010000580.1, on the reverse strand, counting down.
CCCCCGAAATTTGTTGGTCTTGGTGCTAGCAATGTGAATTCAACTTCAGGCAGTAACATCGTTCTCAATTGTCCCGTATTTGGAATTCCTATTCCCCGTGTGGATTGGTTTATCAATGGATCTGCCTTGACTAACGCAACTCAAGAGCACTTGCAAGCAAATTTCTCATCGTTGTGGATTTGGAATGCTCGGTCGTCGGATACGGGAACGTATCAATGCAACGCGAGCAGCGCTTATGGATACGATATAACGAGCATGTACTTAGTCGTTTCAGGTGACTACGTGAAAATTTTAGTATATTTTGTGCTGTGTACATATTATGATAACAATAATACTTACGTAGCTATACAGTACACGGTAAAGTAATTTGTGTTGCTAATACACAGACTCACCGTGCTTGAATTAACGCATTCTGAAATATAATGAAACACGATCGAAAAGATTTAAAATATTTAAATTCAATCTTGTACGGTATATCATATTTTACAAAAACCTAAATTATTCTGAAAATACATTGTTTGTTACAACGTTAATCGAGCAAAGTGAGTACACGTGATAACAATAGCATGAACCTCTTAAAATGAACACAAAAACAACTTTGCTTTTTTACGCCTATGAGTACTTTTATTGCATGGAGCAAAATTATTATTTTTTTGGGCATTTATGGTTTTTCTCGACCTCATTAGAGTAAGTAATGTAATTTAATAAGCAAAGGACAAAAGGTCGGTGGAATCAAAGTTTTGAAACGGAATACGTGAATGAGTGAAAATCTTATCTAATTATATAAAGTGTAACGGGCACAAATTCTTATCTTTTGCTACACTATCAACTAACATAACATTATTTTAAAATGATCAAATTTAGTTTAATCACAAATCGTGACCTCACCTATGATATTCCATACTATTTAATTTTTTATTCGTACTCCTTGATTATAATACTATCACAGATTATAACATCATTATAACAAAATCTAACCTTCAGAAGATAAAAATTTCTTTGTTTATGAGGTTCTGTTATCCTTTCGGTTTCAACGAAGTTCGATTTATGTACAAGATTTATACATTCAGTCTAAAATACTCTTTACAGATTCAGACCCTCAGTCGAAATTCCCAATTTCTCGTCACGCTCGCTGGTACGAAGGCAATTCAGGATCGGTGAATTGTACGCAATGGGTAGACGACATTAAAACGGTGAAATGGCTTCAAAGTGGAAACTTAATTATCCCCGACAATAGAAGAGAAATTTTGCCAAACGGAACTCTGTCAATTTTTAACGTGAGTCGGACTGACAGTGGAACCTACGTTTGCGTAAAAACCAATATCGCTGGGACTATATCGAGAATTCGAGTCAAAGTATTTCACGTTTTGAGTAAGTTTGAAAAACCAAAAATTTTTACGATTGAACTAAATTGAAAATACCTTTTATTCGATTTAGATAGAACTCGAATTGTGAGAGAACCACGCTCTAAAAATGTTGTTAACGGATCGCAAGTGACGTTTGATTGCGAAGTGAAATCTGACGCTAGAATGGTTCCAATTGTGGACTGGGTGTACAACGACATATTTGTTAACCAATCCGATATGAGTTTTTCACTAGACAATAATAATTCTTTTAACTATTTATAACGTGACATCTGCAAATGCTGGAAAATATACGTGCTTGGTTAACGATCACGTTATAAGTTTATCGTCGTCAGCAATTCTGTTTGTTAGAGGTAAAAACTGGAATATTTAAACCAAATTTAATTTTAAAACTACAATTTGTACTCGTTTTATTTCAGATAATCCGCAACCGCCGATAATATTAGGAATAACATGCGACAAAAATTTTGCTGGAATTGAATGGCAAGCATTCAGCGACACCAGAAACCCAATTTTAAAATTTTTACTTCAGTATACTTCCAACTTGGATGATTACATCGTTTGGAAAGATATCGACGAAATTAAAGCTCCATTTTCTAGCTACGAGGTACGTATAAAAAATACAAATTCACTGTGCCTCAACGTTCAATTTAATATAATTAAACTTTACCGTAGGTGTCTCTTACGCCTGGACTTAATTACTCATTTCGCGTTATTGCGGTGAGCGACGCGGGGCCGAGTGAACCGAGTTTGCCCTCGGTTATTTGTTCCGCTAAACCAACAATTCCATTTCGCCATCCTAATAACGTGACTGTCACTGTAGATAAAAACTCGAGAAGAATTATTATTTCGTGGGAGGTAAGTACCGATCATTTTAGGCAATAACGAAATAAACACATTGAACTTTTAGCCAGTAACACCGTTCGAGCACAACGGACCAGGATTTTTTTATCGCGTGTATTGGCGAAAAAATGAGCGAGATTTGTTATGGAACATGATGGATATTCCAGATTGGACGATAAATAATGTGGCGGTGAATATCGACCAATCTGCATTGGGAAAATATAAAATTAAAGTCGAGTCCAGGAATTCGATTGGAAGAAGCAATGTTACAGCGAGAGAGATCAGCGTATTAATTGGCGAAAATGGTAAAATTAACTAACATTAAACTTAATCTATAATTTCTAAATCTTTTATGATTCCAGTTCCTACCGAAGTACCTCAACATTTATCCGTACTAAAAGTATTAAATTCATCGACTGCTGTTATTTATTGGAAACCCGTTTCAGCGGAATCGATAAATGGAATTTTCAAAGGATATAAGGTAATTTTTAAAAATAAAAATTTCGTCAATAGTTAAATTGATTATTTTTGTTTAGCTGGAAACCTGGACCAGCGAAGGCGGCTACCAACGTCGTCGTGTTCGAGTTATTCCTGGTAACCACACTGTAGTCATTTTCAAAGTTCTCCAGCCGAGTCATCATAATAATTTGCGAGTGTGGGCGTTTAACGAGCATCATAACGGGCCCCAGAGTGAAACGCTTACGTTCAGTACTTTAAAATAATTACCTCACTAATAAAAACTAACATTTTAAACTGAACTCAATGTTTAAAATAATATAGTCAATTGCTTATACGATTTTTATTTATATAAAACTTTAATTTACGTGTATTTATTGAGAAAATTTTGATTTCAAGTTATTTCCTGGAGAATAAAAATAAAACTAGAAAATAACACTGACTTTTTTTTTCTTCAAATCAACAATTTTAGTTTTTATTTTAGTTTATTACAGATAAATTGAACAAGTAGTTTTGGTTTTACATTTAAAATTAAAATTAAAAATTACCGCGGTGGCGTTGCGTGACATGGTTCCTCGAACCCGAGCGCCCTCTGTAGACTGCGTCTGTTTCGGGGAGAAGTCCACGCACAGTGGATGTTCATATTAATGCATTGAAACTAGAGCTTAACGTAAGTATTTGGTTAGTGCGAATTGATGCTTTTTTGCGTGAAAATAATGCGTAAATATTTTTCAAAATGAAATTGATCGCTTTTTTCGAGATTATCGGAAAATCCGAATCAAACGTGAACGCATTTTTATATTAAGCTCGATAGGCCTATTTTTGGAGTGGGCCCGTGACCCCCAATTGCGGGACATCGTCTCGTTTTGGTATACCTAACGTATATTTAAACTGGAAATTGGTGTAAAGGTGCGCTTTGAGAAACGTTAGTTTATTGGTTGCAGCGTTTGGTGCGGGGAAAAGGTTTTGTGAGGGAAAATTGGTTTTAATTTGAGATGCCGTGTCCGGCACAATACATGACAGAGCGGGACACAACCTGTTCTCCGAAGAACAAATCTGTTCGCTCGTATTTAGCACGAAATAAAATTAACTCTCCGCAATTTTTATTTTAAACACGAGAGTTGCTGTTTTTAGAAACAAGCTGGGTTGTTTGACAGGTAGTAAAATGAACGGCTAAATGAAATTATTCGCTCACGAGTGAACATATTTTAAATCCGAGTGATCGAAGATCCGTTCTGTCGCTAAAAAACGCGTTTGTGACACTTTTCAAGGAGTTAAAAAAAATGTGTAGAAAATTATACAAAATCGATTTAACGCAATGCTTTTTTTATTTTATTTTATTCAAGACAAAACAATTTTAATTTCGAAACCACTCGAAGCCACACACGCATTAAAAAACCCAAGAAGCGAAATAAATTCACAACGAACCATCCTAACCTGGAGAATCTCAGCAAGAAATGCATTCAGCACCAGCATCGTGCGGTTGAAAGGAGAACTGACGAGTTGCCCTGTCCGTTGCCTCAAATCACAAACCCGCCTCTCGTGACTGCGTGGCATGGTGAGCGATTCCCTTTGGTGGACGAACTGTCGAAGATGGACGCTCTCCCACTCCCAAAAGAGGAGAAGCCCTCCGCAGAAAACCTTTACCAATGCTCCCTTTTTCCCAAGGAGTTTCGCTGCCCCCCCGAATACAAGGTTCCCTTCGGTGGTGCCATCAATGACAAGCCTTTCCCATGCGCTTATTACCCAGGACTCTTAGCGATGTCTAGTCCTACGATAATGGCCCAGATTCAGGCGCAGGCAGCACAAGCCCAAGTTCATCAGGTGCAAGTCCAAGCTCACCAACAGGCGCAGGTAATATTAATTTTAATTTTAGTTTTAATTTTGATTCCAATTCGATGTTGTAAATAAGGGAGGTAATAATCGTGTTTATTAAAGGTTCATTGAGATAAGTGATATTTGTGTAACAGGAAATGTATAACTTCCTTAGGAAGTACAGTAGAGAAGGAAAGAATATAATTTAGGTGAACGTGGGATAAGACGAAAAGGAAACGGGCATTAAAATAATTAAATCGGTAATTAGTTAATTAATTACAGGTCCAGCGTACGCCGATGCCTCATCAAGCGCAACATCAAGCTCATCACCACGGACACCACCAAACGACCCAACATCCTCATCATCATCACCATCACGCAGCAAATCCTCACGTTCATCACCAACAGCAGGCTCAGCAACAGCAGCAACAACAACAACAGCAACAGCAGCAGCAACATCAGGCGTCGGTGGCAGCTGCGGCCGCGGTAAACGCAGCCGCAGTAGCCGCCGCCGCCGCTGCCACTCCCCTCAAGCCGCACGCATGCTCGCACTGTCCAAAGCGCTTCAGCCGGTCGGAGAAGCTCAAGGACCACTTGCTGACCCATACGGGTGAGAAACCGTATACTTGTAATTACTGCGGTAAGGCATTCATCAAGAGTGCGCAGCTCCAGGATCACATTCGCACGCATACGGGCGAGAAGCCATTTGCGTGCACGTTGTGCGAACGAGCGTATTCGAAAGCGTACAAATTGAAGGTTCATATGAGGATTCACACGGGTGAGAAGCCCTATACTTGCAACTACTGCCAAAAAGCATTTGCCAAATCCGATAAGCTGCGCATCCATATTCGCATCCACACTGGGGAGAAGCCTTACTCGTGCACGCAGTGTCCCAAAGCGTTCACCAAGTCCGACAAGCTGAAGGTGCACATGCGCATCCACACGGGGGAGAAGCCGTACACGTGTTCGCAATGCCAAAAGGCGTTCGCCAAGTCCGACCGGCTCCGCATACACATGAAGACACACACCCCGGGTAGCGAACTCGTCTCCCCTTCGTGAAGTGTTGACCGGGTTAAACAAAATCTAACCCTAATCAGCTCTTTACGCCGTCTTTATCTTCCTCGTAAGATCTGAAAGAGAAATTTCTAAGGGTCCCATCTCCTTAAAATAACAAATTCTAAAGCTTAAAAGTTAAAATAAAAATAAAAAAGAGATGCTCAGTTGTTCTGGATTTGGAGAATAACTTTAACGTTATTTATGTTTGCTTCGAATTTGTTACTTTTTCTATTCCAAAATATTTAATTTTTTAATTTTCTAATTTTCTAATTTTTTTGTAACAAACTTTGACGAGGAATTTGTGCTCAACTGTGCAGCGTCGAAATCGAAGATAGCACAGTCCACACATACGCTCACTCGGGTTAATTATTATTTCGTCTTTATAATAGCAAGAAGTGGTCAGACGACGTTTTCCTCGATCTAGTTAAGTCCGGTAGTACAGATTAAAAAAAAAATATCACGCGTGGAGAAATTAATTTTAGCGTAGATCGAATGTTAATACCCGGGGTTTGAGTTATTCGTGTGTTTACTGGTTGGTTGGACTAAACCCGCTGCTGACATGGTCTTTGGTCTGTTCTTTTGTTTTCTGTTTGTTTTCTTCTCCTCTAATTTATTACCGAGTGAGAGGTGCAAATTAGAATTCAAAGCAAACCAAAACCGCTGTTGTTGCTGCTTCTACTGTTTGCTGCTGACCCTGTGGAGTCCCGGACGGACTTTGTGAACGTCACGTCTTTATTTTTGGTGTTAAAGACGTTGTCTACGACTTGAATTCTCTCCACGAAACAAAGATACGAAAAAAAAGTGCCATTTTCCTAAACTTCGATGTTTCTTCAGCTGTGTGCTTCCTTCATCTACGATATTGGTATAAATATAAAACGCAGGATGCAAATGAGGAGGAAGATATCGAATCACTAAAAAATTTCATTTTTCACTCTTTGATTGCAGCCTGCGGAAAGAAAGTAAATAACTTATTACGACAAAATCTTTTTATATATAAATGAATGGCAGCTACAGCCAGAAGTTTGTGTGGCAAATTCCTACTCCTAAATTCCTAATCCTCGAGTAAAAAAGTTTAGAAGTAACGGTAAAAAGTAAAAAACAAAAGTATAGATGCAACTAAAACCGAAACAGTGTTCCTCTGAAAAATAGAATTTCTGTTAAGCTCTTTTTTAATAAAAAATATATTTAAAAACAAAAAATCTTAAAAAAAAAATGAAAAATTTAAAAGACTTAAATGAGATGTGTAATTGTATTCTCGACCCCCTAAATGATATAGGGGAAGAAGATATTTTTAATTAATTTAAAGAAAGATAAAAAACTGTGTCATGTAATCTGTAATGTTTTGTTGGTAAGTGGAAAAATGAAAAATAAGATGATGATGATAATTCCACAAATTTAACGCGAAGCACATTTGTATTTGTGGTGATAATATTTTTTTTTTTACCGTTGTATTTTATGTATTATCGCTGAGTTACTAAAAATTTATTACTTTAACCGTTTTATTTCAACCAGTTCACAATTTTAAATGAAAATTGTAATTTTTTCTCCTCCATGTTAATTGGTAACTATTTTTTGTTGTTGACCAAAATTTTTTTAATTTTAAGGACTAGTAAAGGGAGCAGTGAACTAATACTAATCAGATAACGTTAACCAAAAAAAAAGGTGCTTCACAAGTTTTTAAAAATTAATTGACTGTTAATTAAAAATGGCGACGAAACTAAGACATAAATATATAAGTACGCAGTATATTATTATTATAACCTACTAATATTACAAACGAGTCGATATTCTGTAGTATTATTTTAAATTTAAGCTCCTTGGAAAAATTCAGCTACCAAATTGAAATTACAGAAAACAAAATGGAAGTGTGTTATATTTGTGAACACATCCAAAGATAGTGACTAAAAATTCTTTTCTTTTGTCAATTCATCCTAAATACGGCCGTCCCCGTTTGTAGCTATTAGTTTTAGATAGTTTATGCAACTTGAAAATATAAAACGATAAAAAAATCTGTCAGTTTGTGAAGATGAGTTTTTTTCCCAAAAAAAATTTGGTACTAGTTTAAAAATGTGAATTTTATTGTAAAAATGATTTTTGTTAATTGAATCGAGTCTGATTTTATCCTTTTTATTTTTAATGTATTAATACGCTGTAATTCCTTATTTTGTGCCAAAATCGTTGGAATTTTATTTTTACGTGTATTTTAAAAGACTTCAAACTTGTGATCTTTTTCGAAACTTAATTTTACAGTTTTTGATTTTCTTTAGTGAGAAAATTACTTTATAAAGAGAAAATGGAAAAGTGATGATGAAAAATTTGATGGAATGCGAGAATAATTATTTTTTCCTTATTTTACAATTTTTATTTTAAAGCTCTCTCTTTTAGTAACTCAACCCTTACTGTACTTTTTTGTATCGTAATATCAATGTACTTAATTTTACTTTTTAACTGAAAAAAAAACACCTTTTTTTTCTTAATTTTTTAACAACGAAGTCGATAAATATTTGACGTATTATAATATACTCTTGTCATCTTAAGTTATTTTTGTCTTAAATATGCCATTTCAGTAAGTATTATTAAATGTTTTGTCATATTTGTGAAATCAATCCAAAGATAACGATGAAGCCACGCATAAAAATTTTTGTTTTTTGTATTAAAAAGGAAAATTTTGTTTTTCCACTGAAAAAAAAAGAATAAGACATTAAAATTCACATTAATTGACAATCTTCAACGAAATTGAAATTTGTTGTAGATGGTGTTTTGAAGTAAGTGTGAATATATTTTTGTTTCTTTGTTTTCAGTTTTTATTTTACTAGGGAGATGTTTTTATTTTTTATTATTGTTTTTTATGCCTCTTTATTTGTACAGATTTTGTAGAAAGGCGACGTGAATTTGTTCAAACATGAAAAAAAAACAAAGTTTGTCTACGTGCTTATTTTATAATAAAAAGTAAAAATTTTTAGTCCAATAAAAATTTCGTTCGGAATCTTTTCATTTTTCAATGCCTACTCGCCAACTCGTTATTAAAGTGGCTTGACCTAGTTGAATTTAATCTCGTCGATAGTCCGTGCTTAGCAACCATAGAATCAAACATAATGGAAAGTTTCCAAACTCCCGAATAACTACGGCATGTTTGGAGGTTAGTGTATTGCGTTTAATTGAGACGTATCAACGACATCGGAACCAAACAGATAACTACACCCACCACTACCGTGACGTCACAGTAATGCTACTAATTACTCTTTTTAAGGTTATAAATTAACAAACGTCAAAGTCGGAGTATGTAGAATACAGGTATACAGTTGCGCGTGGGTTTAATACTGGAATTTACATTTTCAATTTGTAGTTATTATCGATTGGTAATTTAAACTACTCGCGATCCTAGCGGTGAGGGGTACAAACTCGACATATGTTGTTCTAGACTCGACGACGTCCTTGTTCCATCGACCAATCACAACCGTTGGGTCTCCAAATGGCTGCTCCAGCTCAAGCGCGATGGCGTTTCTAAGACAATCTGTGTCCTTTGTGATGACTCGTATTTAGTTGAGGGCTTTTCTTTCATTTTCTATTCGGAGGCATGGCAGTGTTTCTGCCTGGTCATTTTTAGACTTTTTTTAAAACAAAACAACGGGGGTGGGGGGGTGATGGTCTCACGAAAGAAGGATCTACGGATTGGTAAGTAAGGTGAAATTTCTCATGCTCTTGCTCAACAATGGATTCTCCAATGTGAGCATCCATCGTTGACATTGGAGTAGTTTATATGTGTCAATATTTGGTACGATGGCTGAGCGAGGTGTTTTCTGCTCGTGTCGATGTTATTCGCGACGAAAAATGATAAATTTAACATTTATTAACGTGTAGATTATTAACAAAAGAAGAAAGGCCACCCCCAAAAAGCGAGCGACGCCAGAAATAAATGAGTGCGGTCGAAGGTAAGAAGAAAACACACAATTTTAATGACTAAGTGAAACTTAGTCATCGTGTTTGTGTTTTTACGTAGTTTCCCCCTACTAAAGGCCAGAAGGATTGCAACGATAGGTAGTTGGGAAAAGTCAATCGATATTAATTTTCAATTTTTTTGGTAAAAGAATATTTTTAAATATTTTGATTTTGGTTTGTTTTTTAAATGTTTAGATTAAAGGAAGTATGGTACCCAATGGTTAAAGTGGTTGACTGTTTTCGTTCGATATCATAGGTACTTTATCTCGTTTCTTTGTTCGATTTCGCGCAAAGTTGATTTTTAATTTATTGTTCTTTCGTAGAAAATTCGATTTAACTCTTCTCGAAACTTCATTCCCTGCAAATTGATTTAAAAATAAATAGAAAAAGAGTTTTACACTGCGATGGGTAAACTGAAATCAAAATAAACAAAAATAAGCGTGGTTTAGTATAATCGGATTTGTTTGTAGGAATTAGTGTTGTGTGGTCATGCTGTATTCAGTTGGCAATTGGAATCGTGAACCCCATGGATGGAACATTTGCACGCAGAAGGCAGTAAAATTTGGTAAGTTCATTTTGAATGTTAACCGAAAAAAACCGAGTTGAATAAACAATTTTTTGTTATCTTAGGCATGGTGTGCCTGCCGGACTTAATAAACACCTGCGACAAGCCATGAAGCAAGTCGTGCCTGAATATTCGAAAAATAATGCTATATGGCTCTCTTCAGACACTGCAATGGTGAGTATACAAATTTTCGTGAATATTAAATGACGTTGAATTTTTTATTTTTTAAATTTAGGTTCCTCCGACCATCTTGGATGCTCCTATCGCCAAAGAAGAGAAACCCATTGCGGACAGCCTGTACCAGTGCTCGATTTTTCCCAAGGATTTTCGCTGTACTCCCGAGTACAAAGTTCCTTTCAGTGGCACACTCAACGACAAATCGTTTCCGTGCGCATACTACCCGGGTCTATTAGCTATGTCCAACCCGTCGTTAATGGCTCAGATCCAAGCGCAGGCGCAAGCCCAGGCACAGGTACAGGCGGCACAAGCGCATCAAGCACATCAGGTAAACCAGATTTTTAATTTACGTAAAGAACTCGGAAAAATATTTATTGATTGAAATATATTATTTAGCGAGGAATGCAGGCACAGAGAGCTCAGCTGCAACATCCGGCGCATAACCAGGCACACCAGCCTCACCATCACGGCCACCATCGCACTTCGTCCACGACTTCATCGTCGTCATCGCAACAACAACAACACCACCACCACCATCAACAGCAGCAACAACAGCAGCAACAAACACCTGCGCAACAACAACAACAACAACAACAACAACAGCAACAACAACAACAACAACAACAGCAACCACATCAGGCGACAGTGGCGGCTGCAGCTGCGGCCAGTGCCGCCGCCGCCGTGGCTGCGGCAGCAGCCGCCACTACCGCCCCGCCAGCCGCTCCCCTGAAGCCGCACGCATGCCCGCACTGCCCCAAGCGCTTCAGCCGGTCGGAGAAGCTCAAGGACCACTTGCTGACGCACACGGGTGAGAAGCCCTATACTTGCAACTATTGCGGGAAGGCCTTCATCAAGAGCACGCAGCTCCAGGACCACATTCGCACGCACACGGGGGAAAAACCCTTTGCGTGCACGCTGTGCGAGAAGGCTTACTCTAAGGCCTACAAGCTGAAGTTGCACATGCGAATCCACACGGGTGAGAAGCCGTACACCTGCAACTACTGCCAGAAGGCATTCGCCAAGTCCGACAAGCTGCGCATCCACATCCGAATCCACACGGCCGAGAAGCCTTACTCTTGCGCCCTGTGTCCGAAAGCGTTCACCAAGTCCGACAAGCTGAAGGTGCACATGCGCGTGCATACGGGGGAGAAGCCCTACACCTGCAACTACTGCCAGAAGGCGTTCGCCAAGTCCGACAAGCTGCGCATCCACATTCGCATCCACACCGGGGAGAAACCCTATGCGTGCACGCAGTGTCCCAAAGCGTTCACCAACTCTGACAAGCTGAAGGTGCACATGCGCATTCACACGGGGGAGAAGCCCTATACGTGCACGCATTGCCAGAAGGCGTTCGCCAAGTCTGACCGGCTCCGCATTCACATGAAGACGCACATCCCGGCCGGCGCGCTGCAGTTGACGCCGCAGCCGTCTTGAGATCCGCTCTCACCCCCGCTTCCAGGTTCGGTCTCTGCTCGAGAAGTGATGCACAGCCTTTCTGGATTTGGAGAATTAGTTAATCGTGTACCGTCCTTGTCTTATTTTTTGAATTATTATTCGTGAAATTTTATGATAAATTTTGATTTATTTTTATGTTGTTATTATTTTTTGGTTTTATTGTGGTATATCTACTCCAAAATTTTATTCTTTCGTGTAACCATGACGCATTTTAACTCTGTTCTTCCAAAAAATTGCTTTCAGTATTCGTTTTGGAGGGCTGGGGATTAATTGTGTGATGTCATCAAATTTTATTATTTTTTTTTCACTACGTCTTAAAATTTAAATTTATGATATTTTGTGTTCGATTTTATGTCGAGTTCGAGATAGAATTAACCAAAATGAAAAATTTCTTATTATTTGTATCGGCGAGTAATTTTTCTCGGAGTTTAGAGGCTGAAGTGGGTTTTAATTTAAAATTGAAATTTCTAATTTTTATTCCGTTTATTAATTAAGTATTATAACCAGGTTTAAAATTTTTCTATTTACAAACCTTTATTCGAATTTATTACTTAATTTTAAATTGACCTGCAAGCGTAGCGGGTGAGAGACAAATGTCCAAATTGGATTTCCCTTTCCTATTTTTTGTTCAATGATTTTTAACCAACTTTTTTGTTCGTGTCCGTAGCCTTTAACTTAACTCAAGAAAAAACTTCGTGGTAAAATCGACGTTATTTTTATTAACGACGAAAATACGTCGTTTTTTCTTGATGGAAGTTGAAGGTCCGGAGGGTTTTGTAGTAAGATGTCGAGGAGCTATTTTTTCAGAAAATTCCTTTCCAAAAACAAAAAGTTGTGGGATGTGCGTTTATTGTGTGGTGCTTGGTGTCTGTTGGGCGACGTTAAAAATCTTTGCTGCTGAAGAAGAAGAATGAAGAAATTTATTAAGATTCTGCGATTTCGTGGTTGTTTTTTTGTTTTGAAGCGAGTTAAACCTTCTCTCGAGATCTCTCTCGTTTTTGCGCGAGTTTAGATGAGTTTTTTTGGAAAATTGGAAGATAATTAAAAAAATTTATTAAGCAACGACGAAAAATAAACGAAAAACGAGAGGGGAGATTAAAAAAACAACCATTTAAATCATAGGAAAGTGGCTCATCGTTGAATAAACGATGAGATTTTTGAGTGTTGCTGTTACTGTTTGCTGCTGATCCCCCAGTGCGGATAAACGGGGTGGACTTTGTGAACGTCTAGAACGAATGGACGACAAGAGTAAGAAGAAAATAAACTTACAAAAAAAAATAAAAACCAATCGCGTCTGTAGTTAAAACAAAATCAGACGAGAGACAAAAACTATTGTGGAGAAATGATGAAAAATAATCTACCCAAGATAATTAAGTGCCATTTTTTACTTCATTGTGAATGTCGTGAATTTTTATCATCGACCGCCATTTTTTGTTTTGTTTTTGGGTTTTGTAGCGTGGCGTGATGGTGTTCAAAATTAATTTTTAACTCCTTTTCAAATTTTGGTTTGTATTTTGTTAAATGGCAGTGACATGAAAAAAACCATTTATTTTAGTTTATATTTTAATTTTTCGGTGGTGTTTCAAATTTTCCAAAAGCGTGTGGGTGCAAATTTGGTGGAACAACGGACAGTTATTTTTCAGATTTACAACATTTGTTCCTATATAAAGCATTCATAACATTTGAAATCCACATTTGAGTAATGAAATATTTCTCCCTTTTAATTTTGATTCGTTTTTTGGACACGATGTGTTATAGTTTACGTTCCAAATATAATTGTGTACAAGTTGTAGTTGACATATTTGCAACTGCACTTTAACTATGCTTAGAAAATCGATTCGCTCCTTCGCCCAAAAAAGTTTTACAACGCTTTTAAATCTCGACTTTAGGTCGGATTTCTTGTAGCAAAAATCGTCATTCGTATAATCGTTGCTTTATTTTTTAATCTCATTTGTTACTTGTACGTTTTTTAGTTATTTTTACTAGAAAAAAAGAAAAAAGGAAAAAACAAACAAACTTATTTTAATATTTTGGTGTTGGATATTATTTTCTTTTTCGTCGTATGAAAATGTACGGAGAGGATTTTTAAGTTGGTTTTGCAGCCTGATTTCGTATAGAAAAATGACAGTACCACAGAGAAATTTTTTTACACTGTGATATCGTTCAGCTATTATGTATCGAAATTTACAAATTATTTTAAGCAAAGTGAGTTGGTTTACTCATTTCCTATTTGCTTCCCATTTGTTTTTTAAATGTGTTGTGGTTTTGACAATTTGACGAGGCACAGTATTAGCGCTAAAAAAAATAAATAAAACCATGGAAAGGAAAAAATTTTGTTTTCACAAATGTGAAATAATTATGAAGGGTCTGTTGTTTGAGTAAAAAAAGAGGAAAAATTGCTTTTTAAAAATTATATTCCTTTATATTTCCTTCACCCCAAAATCGAAAATTACCTTTCTAGGTGAAATATCAGTGGTTCCTACAAAATTACTGTATTAGAAGGGTGGCGAAATAACAAACTATGTAATATGTATTTGTAACTTTTTTTCTTCTACAGTAGAGCAACAAGACGTAAATGAGTCGCTTTGAAAAAAAAAACAAATATTTGTAGGAAAAGTGAAAATTATTATCAAAGTTAATCAAACGTTTTTCATTGTAACTTCTTCCCGAGACATTTGGGCCGTCCCTTGTAATTTGTAGATCCATTAATCAGTAGAGATAACGTTATGCAAAATTATGTTTTTCTTTTTTGTAAATGTTTGACACAAGTAACTCCCAAATGCGTGTTAACAATTTTGCAGTAGTGAAAATTTAGAGATGAACAAAGTATATTGTGTAGTTGTAATTCACAGTATTTCAGTGTTAATTTTTTGTATGTTATTATAATATTATTATTTTTTTTTGAGATAGTTTTTATTACGGCTTGCTTTTATTTTTATTTTTGTTTGGTTTTTTGAAAATTAGGAATTGTTGTTTTGTTTGATAATTTTGAAATACTTAATTTGGTGGTTTTTGTTTTTCATGCTTATTATGATTTTTTTTGGCAAATTTTTTAGATTTTAGTTTATTTTTTGGTTTTTGTTTTAAAAGTTGTACGCAAGCGTATTATAGTTTTCGAAATTTTCATTTGTCTTTATAAATATCCACAGTACTTGTTCAATTGTAATCGAAAAAAAAAATAAAATAAAAATTGCTTCACAGCAATCCTTATTTCACTTTCTGATGGTCGTCGAC
>JAQIWS010000579.1:0-18905 GCA_034696085.1 Stigmatogaster subterranea | reverse complement strand
AAATTCAACAATTTGGCGTACTTTAAAACGACTATTTCTCGATGAGTAAGAATCGCAACTGAATTTTCGTTTAATGTGTTGTATATTTGAAAGCCGAAAATTTCAGTTTCGTATACGGAGGCAACGGTTACGTGTGGGTCGGAATATACGTTAATAGCTACGGTCAAACTGTTCCAACAGCAGATCTCAGTTTTGTAAGTTGGTATGCTGGTGATCGGCAGTGCACTTATTCGATTGACTGTCTCGCTACGTATCCACCAGCATGGGAATGGTGGGGAACGGACTGTTCTGATTCACTTCATTATTTTTGTCAGTATGAAAGTAAGGAGCTGTTAGCACTCTATATTACACTTACGCCGACATAAAAAATGTACACGACTCAAATATCTTTCAGCCAATAGGTTCTGTAACATTAACAAACTCGGAGATCCACATGCCATTGTGCAATCGTGCGTTAACGCTACGAAGGCAGTACCCTTAAACACTATTATTGAAGTCACGTGTTCGTCTGGATATTACTTGGTAACAAATTCAACAATCACTTGTCGAAATGGAAAATGGGATGAAGTTCAGTGCCTTCCTGGATGTCCACCACCAGGAAACAAAATCAACGCTCATTGTCTAATGATGAAAACTAGTTACAATGTTGGGGAAACCGAGTCATATATTTGCGACGAAAGATATTTTAATTCGGATGATTACAGAATGACCAATTTTACTACCACTTGTAAAATTGACTCTACCTGGTCAAATGAGAATGGTGGTTGCAGCACCCCGCAAAAATTTTTAACCATTACAATCAAAATTACGTCACGCACGTCGAGTGAGATTGAATTAGAGTGCGATTTAAATGCAAATGAAAATTATTGGCTTCGAAATGGAAAATACGTCAAGAACGATTCATCATTTAACATCGCATCTTCTGGAAATTTAGTCATAAAACTGGGTGAGGTGGATGTTTTTGGATTTTATATTTGCGCTGGTAAAGTGCACAATCGTTTTCAAGTAGGCAGTAAAGCATACGAGTTAATTGAACGTCCTGATTGTCAAACTTCCTTAAAGAAAAATCAGAAAGAGTACGTTGAAGTTAAAGACGGAGAAAATTTGTTACTGGCTTGTCCCCAGGAAGGTGAAAATTATGCTGTAAAGTGGCTGAAAGATGGAGAAGAGATTTTTAGTACTGAGTACCGAAATATTATATCTAACACCGGATTATTTTTATTAAACGTTACAATAAGGGGTTTCAAAAATGGGCGATTGTCTGCTTGTGGTGATTGTGGCGATTGTGATTTTGACCCGATTGTCACGTGACCTATTTTGACCACTCAGGTGAACAATCGTTGTGGCGATTATCTACAATCAGATAATCGTCTCAAACCACGTTTTTGACGATTGTGGCCAACGATTGTGCATGTCCAACCAATCCCAGCCTCGCAATCAAAGCGAGCTGCACCACAATCCAAGCAGAATGTGCTGGGGGCTCAAAAATAGGACGATTCTGATTTTGAACAAAATCATACAATCAGGATATCGCCCCATTTTTGAAACCCCTTAATAATTAACTACGGCGTAATTGTGTAACAAATGACAGTGCAACATATTTAAATGCAACTTATCTGGATATAGTAGAAACATCCCGCACGATGTTTATGCAGTATATTTTCGTGCGTTAAAAACAGTACGGGGTATTGTGAAACTTTACAATTTGTGTCATTTTGTGCTTATTTTTTAAATGGTAACTGTCGATGTAATACTGAGTTTGCTCTTAATTTTTTTCATCGTGTACGTTGAACAATAAATAAATAATTCACATTCGCAGTCACGGAAAATGTTGAAATTTAGCTAATGTGCATTTGCGTGATTTTTTGCTCTCGCACGCTTGGCAAATATGTCGGTTTTTAGGAATTACGATATTACATAGTACATTTTTTAACTATTTTAAAGCAATTGAAACGGTTTTTAATTTATTTTTCTCCTTGAAAGTTAACAGCTCGATCGATCGATGTCTGTTTACTGGATTTCAATGTGCGCGGGAGAATGCTAAATTTTCTTCGCCTACCTGGAGTTTACTCTAACTGGTTAGAACTAGTAAAATAAAATAATTTCGAATTCGCAGCATCACATACCGTGCCTTAAAACTGCAGCAATCGTGAGTTTGTTGCAAGTTTAACTTTAGTATTCGCAAAAATAAACGAGTCACTGAAAGCGGGTGAATGTTAATGAGTGAGTGATGTTAATTTATGATTACTGCGCACTTAATAAATTGTGCCAAGTATTCGAGTTCACTTAATAAACTCTAATAAGTGTCTCGTTTTTGAAATTCCAGCAAACATAATTTTAAACATTGAATTACTCTGATACTGGACTCTTAAATCAGACCACGAAGGAAGCAAATTTTTTCTTTAGTTCCGACCTAGGCTTTAAAATTGAGTAAGCTGCGTTACGTGAAGTACGTTACGTGTTTTCGGATTTCCCGGATTTTCGGGCAGTACTTTTAAAATTCAAATTAAAAGAAGAATTTAAAAAAAAATCAAACTTTGTTATTTCCAAAACTCCAAAAATTCGGAATCCTAATCTCGTATTCGAATTTTTGGATTTTGCTTTGTACACAGTCTATCAATTTGATTAGTCATACTCAGTTTTACACGTCTGAATAAACTATTTTTCGAGAGCACGTAGCCATTGATAAAACATTTTTGGTTTTTACATTTGAAATAGATTTCTAAGAAAAGTAACTGTTTTGTGTTTTCAATGAATACTATTTTTTATAATATTAGTTAATTAGCTCTCTTAGCAACATAAAGCATTGATTCCCGATAAAGCGTCTGTACTGAACTACAATATAAAGCTGTTCAAAATATTATTTAAAATTTGAAACAAACCACCGTACGTTTTTACAACATAAAATCAATATAATTTCATCTCAAGTTTATGGTTGTATACGGGCGAAGCAACAGATCGCGCAATTGTAGGACAATTAACTTTGCTTACCTAGTTTGTCGAGTAGGTGTCAAAAAATATGGTGAATAGCTATTGAATGGCGTGACCTGGGAATCGTTCACGATGTAAAACACCGAGCGCACACACAATATAACGAATGACTGTTTGCTGACAACTGCGGTAAACACGAGAGGTACAATTTAGTTTAAATTATTCATTATTCCGAAAAAAGTAATCGAGAAGATACAGGTATTAATGTCTGTATATATATTTATAAGACTAGAAGTCGAATTGCTTACAATCTGTTTTATTATTCCATTAGCGTCACTCACTTTTTTTTTCGTTTCGTGTTCCAGGTACAATTATTAATAAATGACAGTAGTTGTGAACAAGCTGTGTAGTAAGAAAAAAGATTGATTTTTTTCTTGCATTCAGCTCATCTTTCTCGCTTATAATTTATATCTTCGTGACTTCGGAGAAAAGTAATCGTTTTACGGTTTCAAACACGCTCCGCGCGTGTAATAAGTATAAATTGATATTTTGTCCGCGGTTTATTTTTCAAAATTGAAATCGTTAGTTTTGCGAGTTCTGGGAAAAATAATCGTTTTACGTTCGTAAATTTTCTACTAATTTGCTTGTTACAAATTAGAAAACTTCTTTCCAATAGTACAAGGCAAATTGCATCAGATTTCTTGATAATTTTATGTTCATATAATAAATTAGAAGTTGTCATTTTTCTTCAAGTGCACCAAAAAATGACGATTGTTTAAAAATGGATTGGATAATTAATTACTAAAAAAAATATATTTCAAATTAAATTTTATTTTGGTTGTTGTTTTCAGATCACGAATGACGGATCAACTATAATCACTCTTAACTGGTCTTCTTGGTACGGACGTACTCTTGTTGCTCCTGAATTATGGTGCGTTTACTCCGTGGAATTGTGGGCCACCGATCACCGGCAAAGTCACGAAGCCAGCGAAAAGGTAGGCTTATTTTTTACTAAAATAAATTTTTCTTACCTTTTTCGACTTCGAGCGAAGTAAGCTATTTTGATACAAAATAATTAATATTTTTGTTAGTTAAATCGGTTGCTGGCAGTTGTTAGAAATTTTGCTCGCGGTACAAATTAAAGAATTAAGATTAAATTTTTTCATCAGAAGTTTTCACATCAGGTTTTGAAATTTTTACTGTAGTTTATTTCTTTCACGTAACACCAAATGCTGATTACATTTATTTAATCCGAACTTAACCGCGATTAAACTGCGTTAGTTGGTAAAGAGATTACGAGTAGATTGTGTGAAATATATTGGCTAATGTTAGAAAAGTGTTTTACAAATTGCATTTATCACTGGGTATAAATAATGTGAAAATTTCCTTTTAGAGTTTAATTTTATAAATTGTCACATTATACCATACACAAATTGCAAAAATAAAAATGGCATTTTAAACTGGCGGATTCTCAGATTGATAACTCGGAAGAAAATTTTCTGGTGTCGCTCACACTCGTTTCAGTATAAATTGTCTTTCTACACATCCATAGATAATCTGCTTCGTTTTAAATTTAAAATGTCGCGTTGATGTAACAATTTAATATTTACGTCAAAATCATTGCGCTTTGAACTTGAAATATAATAACTATTTCGTTGGTGTAGAAAAACTAATCGAATGATGTTTGCTGCTGTGAAAATTGCCAGTAAGGCAAAACATAATTAATATCACTGCAAGATTTATTGAGCATTGAATTTATTACGGTACATTTATTTCTTTGGCGATTAAGATGATAGAGAAAATTTATTTTAATTTTTTTCCATTGTGTTTGATGTAGTGAATCCATTTAGCTCGACTTTAAGGTTACATTGGTTACATGAACATCGATAGTCGGTATTAACAGGCTACACAGCAGGCAGATATAAATTGTTGTACGTGTATGGTAATTGCGTTTTAATATAGTGTTAACAGTGATGAACAATTTGTTCACGGTCAGTATCAATTATGGGCAAGGAATACTTGAATTTCAATACAACGCACTACACTACTTTACTATGCTAGTGAGCGAGTATTTGTTAGAATGAGTAATAAAAGTCGTACAATGTTATTGAGTTTAGAATTTAGAAAACCGTGAAAAAAATTTGAGGTTTTTTGATGCTTAAAATCTAGTTTAAAATCTAAATTCAGTATTACCGGGCGACACAAACGTACGGAAATAAATTGTTGTTTATGTAATTACGTTTACAATGTTGACATTGGTGAACAATTTGTTCACGGTCAATCAGAATTGCGTATACATGGAATACATGAATTTCAATATAATGTATTACTCTACTTTAAAATGCTAGTGAACCAATATTTGTCAAAATGGGTAATAAATGTCGTACAATGATATTGTTTGTTATTGAGATCAGAACTTAGAAAACCACGAACAAAAATTTCAGAATTTCTAATGCTAAAAGTCTAGTTTAAAATCTAAATTCTAAACGACAGTGCTTGTGTTCACAATTGCTTTAGGATTTATTGATTCAGCGTATTACTCTGAAATATCGTGTCGATAGCTTTTGGTAAATTTGTCCATTTAATTTAAAGTACAATAAAGACGTTAGTATTTTTTTAGAATAAAGAATCAAAATTTGAAATTTTTAAATATTTTTTTACATTCATCGAGATGTGAAAAATGGTAAGGGAAAAAAATTACATATTTGGACAATATTTAGTAATCGCGTTGACATTGACAAAAACAATTTGTAGAAAAGATAAAACGGACAGCCCTAATGTTATGCCGAGTAAATTACCTATTTCGCATAATAAACTAACGAAACTGAACGCGGGTACTTCGATGATGTTTTCAATTATGTTGGTTATTATCGAAATGAATACACGAGCATGAAAGGGATTCATCGGTAATATGTCTTGATGTTCACAGTTGAATTTATAAATCAATTGTCGACAAGGACGAAAACAATTACAATCTTTTTCAATGTCAGTTTGTAAAATAATTTTTAAATAAGCCTTCAGTGAAGCTTTAGCCGACTGTGAATTCGAACACAGTGGCCTTTGTAGGTTGTCCATAAATGGCAATCTTTAAAAATGATAAAAACATAAATTGCGTATATAAATAACTGTATTTGTAGACTATATTCAGGAGCAAAAGTTTATCTTAACTAGATACGACAATACTTGGGTAATGGTAATGGGTCGAGCGGTAAAGTGTCGTCGTTTAGTTTTAGTGCGTAGGTATTTAGACTGTCGGGTGTTTTAGTTTTATCCATATAAGCCACCGCTTTATTTATTTTGTTGTGTTATTTATACGGATATTGTTAGTAATGGTTAATGTTACGTAATGAAAATATCCATATAATTAAATACTTAATGGTGGCGGTTTACGGACAAATGTCTCAAGTATGTCTATATATTTATCACCTGCATGATATGTTATGTAACATTTTATTGGTGTAGCAAGTCAATCTGCAATCTTCGAAATCCTTGAAATTTATGCAGGGTCGTGCCTTGGTATTTTGGCGTTCTAAAGCGGTTGATTCGAGGTGTATGATATTGAGTGTTGCAAGGTATATATCTAGCTGGTTCTGAATCGCGAAGTGATAGTTACTTCGTGGAAGCAGGCCGAACATCTGAATATACAACGAGGAAGAATAAAATTTAAGCACGGTTACCGTAGTGAATTAATAAATCTCTACTTTGTGCAATCGCAAACGATGCTCTCGGGGAATAATTAAAAACAAAGTTACTTTTTAATAGTTTAATTTGTATTTTATCTTATTGCAAATGCAAAGCCCTAATCGGACGGGGATTTTCGTGAAACGTAAATTTTTCAAAAATAGAAAATAAGATTACATTTTCAACGGAACAAGGCCTCAATATACCACCGACAAATTTATAGTAATATAATTAAGTTATTGTACACCTGAGTGTAATTATTGTACAAGAAATATTGCTGTAGTTTGTAATAATTGCTGCGGCTATTTGTGCAGTAATTATTAACGGTACTTGCCTGAAATAGATGTTTTGCGCATTTTTCATTTCCAACTATGCTAAAGGTAAGTCTGTATACACCGCCAGTATCAGTAAAGGGTTTTGGTTCTAATAAATTATATAAAAAATTGTTTCAATTTGTGAAATGTACCAGTCATGACGGTTTGAAGATTGCCCGTAATTTAACGTTACCAAATTCCAGTCTCTTGCATGTTCCCGAATACATTTTTATAATACTATCGCGTCCTGCGTTTGACTGCGTACTCTGTATATCCTGCGTATTACACGAATTTTTTTTTTTATTTGCACACAGCGTTATTAAAGCATAAAATTCAACTTACCGTGCTTCGCAATTGTTGCAGAAACCACAACAACTCAACTGCAGAAATGTTTACTTTAGGAATTATTACGTCGATGAGATCAAGAAAATGTATATCACATTCATGAATTGAATGTGTATCTGCCAATGATTTTTTAAGTCCCGCAATTTCACTCCCCTGACCACAAGCAATTAAGTCGGGTAGTTGAGTAGTTACATTTTCAGTGAGATTAATTATTATTTTTGTTGGATCGCCAGAGTAAAATTGTATTTGAAGAGAGGTGAAAATAAATAATTGCACAATCAAAAGTATAACGAAAACAATTTTGTGCTTGTTTTTCCCACGCGAACTGATTTCGATGTGATTTCGTTTTTGCAATATTTTGCGCAATTCATTGTGAATAATGGCCTCGAATTTTTCATGTTTTTTGTTTGGTTTTTGGGTCTGTTGAGATTCGGAGCATTTCAATAATTCGAAAATCGATAGCATCGATAGTCCCAAGAAAAGACCTATCGTTCCTGCAATATCGACGAGCAGACTAATGATATCGTATCCATATATTTCAGTTATTTCCATCGTCGTTGATTCTCTACTTTTAAAGACTAAAGTAAATTTGTTTTCATTATTGCTCTTCGATTCAATTTGCAGGAACAGCTTTGTTTCAAAACAAGATTTTAAGCAAGAACAATTTAATGTAAGTGAAATAGTCATTATGGTATTTAACGATGAAGAATAAACTCGTGATAGTACAGATGAATCGGTCAACTCGCTGCAATCAATCGTCTTTACGGAGATGGGCATAAACGGTAACCTAACGCAGAGTAAAAAAAAAAAGACTTAGTATGCTAAATACGGTGAAAATTTAATATAATACACAATGCAGGAAAGTTAGAAAACATTGATGCGGGTAGAATTCATTTATCCGATATTTTACGACATTACGAGATTTCTGTTTAACGCAATATACACGTGTATTTATGTGTCGATCACTTTGTTTAAATGACGTTATTGCCATATGAAGAACATTTAAACCATAAGTCTCACTATACTTAAAATAAAAAATTACCAGCATGCAGATTAGCTACTTAGGCTGAAATGTAGACCCACGTTAGCTTTATACTGTATTTCCACTCAGTGAACCAGTCTTTTTAGACACTTAATTTATAACGTCAAACCAATTTTTCGAAACTTTCTGAACATGAAAATGCACCACATACAATTTAATGTTTGCGATTTACCGCAAACAGTTCACTGTAAAACAAACTTGTCGAACAAAAATTTACCGAAAATTAACTTGGTGTGAGGAAATGGGAGATGGGGCTGATTACCAGTTCATACAGGTCCAACGAGAAGCTTCGTTAATTATACAAGCAGTATTTGTATAATTTTTCGTTTACAGTATCGTGCCACAAGAGTGGCATAAATAATTCCAAAAATTACAAAAAAAGATTCCAAAAATGGCGTGTGGTAATTGTTTGATTTGATGAACGTGTTTTTAATCACAATATTCTTATTTTCCCCCCAACACTCTTGCGCTTTGATTTGGCAATGTAAGACTTCCACTTCTTTTCAAAATTGAAAAAAGAACCCTGTGAGAGCGAAGAAATACAATGCGATGTCTACATTGGTTATAGCGTGTGCCCAGTGCTACCTTTCTTTCTAGGGAGATCTCGACAAATTGTTGTGTCGTTGTGTTTGTATCTGAACAGTCTCTTATTGAACACTTGTAAAAATAAATCTTATGCGGGACTAAATTTAAAGCTAAACAGCTCATGTATACTGGTAATTTATTTTTTTTTTAAATAGGAAAATGAAGTTTTTAAACTGTGATTGTAGATTTTACAAAAATTATCCACGGCTTATATTACACTCGTAATTCTTCCCACCCACGCTCACTCTGATATTTCTCTTACTCCGTGTCCCCTCTGTTCAATTTAGATCAGATATTGGAGTCTGGACTGTCTGTGTTGGAGTTTTATCGTTTTTCTTGTAAAAAAAATAGATTGCAGTGTATATCAACGTTCAGTGTACCATTTCTTACGAGAATTCAATTTTCGGTAGCAGCTACACGATAGACATTTGAATTTAAGGGCTATTTTGCCCGATAACCAAATTACAGTAATGGGTCACATCGACTATAAACTTGTGATTCGTTACCTGCAATCCAACTTGTTAAATTCATTTGTAAGGCAATCGTCCACGCATCGTTGTCTAGCGGTATTACTCGACTCACACGGTGATTTGCGAACATTTAATAATTTGTACTGTAGATAAGTAGACAAAAATTCATAATAATATCACAAAAGATTTTAATTGCTGTTCATGCTCACGGTTTTAATTGCATGTGTTATCACAATTGTGGTGTGAGCTAACATGATCATATCGTTTCTGTCGATTGAAACCTATTCAAAGATCAAGATTTTTACTATTTATTTTTATTTATTTGTTTGGATTAGCACAAAGAAAAATTTGATGTTTGTTTTTGTTGGGGATAATTAGCCAGTTACCATATTGACCGACGAACTCGTGATTTGCGGGAATAAGCTGAATTGGTATTTCTAATTAAACACGGCTTACTAAAGTCAAATGAAGCGCTGGATATCCCTAACAAAACAGAACAGTTGCGAGCACTGCGTATAACGTACTCTAACTTGCGATCTCGCGCAGTATTCCGCTGGTTGAAATTGCACTTGAACAGCCATTCGTATATTTATTTTCTTCTCTGAAAATAATATTTTTGAATTATTACGGAGCACTGTAGTACTGTAGTAAATAGAATATTACTCAGGTCGATGACGGTCGCTGAACCTCTCACTACGTTTTTTTCATACCATTTTATTACTGATTGTTCAGACGTAAAGTCGGCACCTTCGGAATTAACACTCACGTTAGCTAGCACATCTTTATCCTAGAAAATTTGAAAAATTACGTGTACGCTTTGCTGCAAATTGTATTGTTCATAGCTTACATCAAAAACTGTAATTCTTTTTACAATTGGCGTAATGTTAGTTGCTGCCCAGAATTCGGAGAAATTTAGCGGGTACTGTTGATTCGGTTGAAATGCAATCTCGGCTACATTTTGTATGCATTGGTCATAGCCTTTATTTGTAATTTTTTCCCAGTACGGTTTCATTGATTCCGTATATGTGCTGACCAATGAAATCGATGGCACGGTGATAGGTTGAGTATTTGCGTCAACATTAGTGTTAACGGGACTCGACAAGTAATAATCAATCCTATCGTAAACCTGATAGATGCACGTCAAAATACACGATATTCCGATAACCAACCAGATAAAACGGAATAATCTATTGGTAATATTCAGACGGTGGTGAAAAAAATTTTCGACATCCGTCACGTTCTGCCGTCGAAGTTGCGATAACCGATTCTCCACAATATGTTTTATCAGCTTTTTTAGAATTATATTTTTTTGTCCGACTCGAGATGGCATTGTCGTCGTTGTAGTACAGTACTAAAAGTTTTATTATTTTGATATAGACCAGCGAACAAAACAAGTTGATTTTTTCAGCGTAATAAAAAAGCATACTAACGTCCAATATTAATTTCGTGACTTTTCACATCAATATTTGCCAAAAACCTAATTATTTTCGATGGTTGATTCAATTTCCTGCGAATATCTTAGACAATAATTAACTGTGCAAGTGTGTAACAAATAACAGTGCAACACAAAAGTAAATTAAATGCAACTCCTCTGGAGTAAAAGGGAGGAGATTAACATTTCTGTATCACACCACGTGTCCAATATATTATAATTAACGAATTTTACTAAAATAGAGTATTAGATAGGCTGGTGAAAGTTAACAGCTCGATCGATGGACGTCTGTTTACTGGATTTCAATGTGCGCGGGAGAATGCTAAATTTGCTTTGCTTACCCGGAGTTTACTCTAACTGGTTAGAACTATTAATATGAAACAATTGCGGATTCGCAGCAGCACATACCGTGCCTTAAAACTGCAGCAATCGTGAGTTCGTTGCAAGTTTAAATTTCTTATTCGCACCAAAAAAACATGTCACTGAAAGCAGATGAAGGTTAATCAGTGAGTGATGTTAATTTATGATTACTGTGCACTTAATAAATTGTACAACGTACTCGAGTTCACTTATTATACGCTAATCAGTGTCTCGTTTTTGAAATTCCAGCAAACATAATTTTAAATATTGAAATATCTGCATGTATGTATTAAAAAATACATACTCGATAATAAAATATTTTCGGTATCCTTTTTACATTTGAAATGAATTCTGAAGAAACTAATTGTTACGTATTTGCAACAGCTTTCAATTTTTTTGTGGCTACATTTGTTTGCTTTTCGAGCAACATTTTTGCCAATTTTTGAGAGTTAATGACTTTAATTGACAGTACTCTTAGAAACATTAACTTTGCTTACCTAGTTTGTCGAGTAGGTGTCAAAAAGTATGGTGACTAGCTATTTATTGGTATGATCTGGGAATCGTTCACGATGTAAAACAGCGAGCACGCTCACAATATAGCGAGTGACTTGTTGCTGACAACTGCAGTAAACACGCGAGATATAATTTAGTTTAAATTATTCATTATTCCGAGAAAATGTAATGAAGAAGAAATTAATGTCTGTATATACATATTTATAAGACTGCAGTATAAGCCGAATTGCGTGCAGTCTATTTTATTATTCCATTAACGTTATTACCTTTTTTTGTCGTTTCGTATTCCAGGTATTATTGCTATTAAATGACAGTTGTTGTAAACAAGCTGCGTAATAAGAAGAAAGATTGATTTTTTTTTTTTGCATTCAGCTCATCTTTCTCGCTTATAATTTATATATTCTTGGCTTGGGAGAAAAGTAATCGTTTTACGGTTTCAAATATAAATTGATATTTTGTACGCGGTTTATTTTTCAAACGTGAAGTTGTTAGTTTTGCGAGTTATAAGAAAATTAATCATTTTACGTTCGTTGATTATGTATTGTTTACTTATTTAAATTTTGAAAACTTGTTTCCAATAGTACCAGGCAAATTGCGTCAGATTTCTTGATAATTTTATGTTCGTAAAATAAATTAGAAGTTGTCATTTTTCTTCAAGCATACCAAAAAATTACGGTTGTTTTAAAATGATGTTGTTGGATTGGATAATGAATTACAAAAAAAATATATTTCAAATTAAACTTTATTTTGTTCATTGTTTTCAGATCACGAATGACGGATCAACTGTAATCACTCTAACTTGTCTTCTTGGTACGGACGTACTCCTTTTGCTCCTGAATTATGGTGCATTTTTATCGTGGAATTGTGGGCCACCGATCACTGGAAAAGCCACGAAGCCAGCTAAAAGGTAGGCTTATTTTTTTACAAAAATTAATTTTTTTTACCTTTTCGTCTACGTGCGAAGTAGGCTATTTTAATACAGAATAATTAACATTTATGCTAGTTAAATTGGTTGTTACAATTTTTGTTCGCGGTACAAATTAAAGAATTGAGGTTAAATTTTT
This sequence comes from Stigmatogaster subterranea, assembly GCA_034696085.1. Taxonomy (NCBI): domain Eukaryota; kingdom Metazoa; phylum Arthropoda; class Chilopoda; order Geophilomorpha; family Himantariidae; genus Stigmatogaster; species Stigmatogaster subterranea. The sequence continues at coordinate 6,168 of JAQIWS010000579.1, read as the reverse complement.
CCATCAGAAGTTTTCATATCAGGTTTTGAAATTTTTCTGTAGTTCATTTCTTACTCATAACACCAAATGCTGATTACATTTTTTTAATCCAACTTAACCCCTATTAAACCGTGTTCGTTGCTAATGTGATTAAGAGTAGATTGCGTGAAATATATTGGCTAATGTGAGAGAAGTTGTTAACAAATTGCATTTGTCATCGGGTTTAAATACACTGTGAAAAGTTGATTATTTATACATAATACCGAAAATTTCCTTTTAGAGTTTAATTTTTTAAATTGTCAAATTATACAGCACACAAATTGTAAAAATAAAAATGATATTTTGAACTAGCGGATTCTCAGACTGATAACTCGGAAGAGACTGTCGGAGAGTGTTGAGACTGTATTTAGTACGATTTTAGGGTTACATTGGTTACATGAACATCGATAGTCGGTATGAACCGGCTGCAAAGCATACGGATATACTGTTCTGGTAATTGCGTTTACAGTGTAATTGCTTGAATTTGTTTACTTAGTGACCACTAATCGTGGTGTAATGTTGGTAATTTGAACATTGATACATTCTTGTTTACGTTTGGTGTTGAGAATATATTATAGGAAGCAATTATTACACCTTTAGTGTTGCAACTTTAATGAAATTCAAAATGTGTGGTTATACAGTTCATGTACAGATTAAGCAAATGCAACTGGAAAAATTGATTAATTTTAAGACATATCTAGGGAGTAATAATATAGTAAATTTATGAATTATAAGCATTATAACTGCTGAAAACTTGCTGTTTTACAATGCGTAAAGTGTTGTAATTAATGAACAATTTACTTAGTCACCGAGAATACACTAACTTCAAACACAGCACACTTAGAATATTATAAACAAATAATTCACGGCAACGAATAACAAACAGCAAACTTTTACTTAAGAAAGATTTCAAGAAAGATTAAAAACTACTGCAATATGAAATTTCAGATTTGCAACGAGAGCATAATTGTGCTAATTATCTAGTCGAACACGTATATATTAAATGACAACGTCTAGATTTAATTACCAAATGATTTTGATTTCGCAGATGATTTAAAATCTTTAAACCATTATAGTAAAGCTGCTTTTAGTGATGTCAATCCCTTTTCTTTATTAAATTGTTGTTCCAAATTTGATGTTTGTTACGTACAATGCTTTAATTACACATTACTTTCACAATATTTAACTCGTGATATTTAAATTTTTTAATGTAGGGTGTCACGGCGGAGTCTAATTAATAGTTTGACAGTATTTATAAATTGCGTTGCCTTTGGAAAAAACAATGTGTAATATAGTTAAAACGGACAGACCTAACGTTATACCCAACAAATTACCTAACACACATAGTAAACTGACGAAATCAAACGCGGATATTTCGGTAATAGTTTCAATGAAATTAGTCTCCGAAAAAATCTCGATTTTAACCAAGAACCAATGATATGTGCCGTAATTTACCCAACGGAATTTATGAATTATTTGCGTACAAGCTGGAATACAATTACATTGTCTTATAGCGTCGCTCTGTAAAATAATTTTTAAATATGCTTCCAACGATGCTTTAGCTGTTGTCGAATTGTCACACGGTTCCGTGGAAAGATTGTCCATAAACGGTAGTCTTTATTAGGGTTTAAAATGTAGATTACGTGTGAAATTTATAGGAATGGTAATTTATATTATTACAGTCAGAAATACAAATTAAACTTTATCCGAAAAGTTTGGATATCGGATTCAACCGCAACAGTTCAGTGATCCAAACTTTTTGGGTAAGGCTAAGTATTCTCCCGACCTTTAATCGTTACCTGCATGGAATGTGGCGAAACATGTTATTTGTGTAGCAATTTAATTTGCAATCTTCAAAGTCTCTAAAATTCCCGCATGGTCGCATCGAGGTATTATGACGTTTCAACACAGATATTTCGACGCCTAGACCATTGTATGTTCCAGCAGTCATTGCTAATTGATTTAGAATTGCAGAATGGTGGTCGCTCTGATGACACATCGCGAATATCTGAAGATGTAATAACCACGCGTGAAATAATTTACAAGTAAAGAAGAAATTAGCGTATGCTTTTTTGTAGAACTTGCCTGGAATAGATTTTTTGGACAGCTTTTATTACCGAAATATTTGAATAACAATTTGTAGTTATATTTTGGGCCAACAACGTTTGTAGGAGCTAAAAAGTTAAATTGTGAATGGTAATTACATGTTTGAAAATGGAAAAAGCTCCATTCGCATTTTACGACTCTATAGTTAACTTACCAAATGCCACTTTCCTACACGTTCCTAAAAAAAATTTCGTGATGTATGTTAGCGGTTTAATACTTCCGTACGGCCCCTCGACCTAAAATTTTATCGTATTTAAATTAGTTTATATTAGAAAAGAGATATTCGAGCACAATGTTGGATTTACTGCGGCTAGTATATGTTGAGCATCCCACAAATAGTCGACCACAGATGTGTTTAGTTTTGTAAATTTTTCGTCAATGAGATCGAGTAAATGCAGACCACATTCGTCAATTGAACTTCTTTCTGCTAATAATTTCATAATTCTCGCAATTTCACTGCCCTGACCACACGCGATTAGTTCAGGCAGAAACATAGTTTCATTTTCTTTCAGACTAATTATTGTTTTTGAAGGCTCGCTAATGTAAAATTGTAATTCGAGACAAATAAGGGTAATTACCACAACGATTTGAACAGAGACGAAAATAGTTTTGCGATTGATTATAGCAGGTGGATTTTTTTCGCCGTTAATTCTTTTCTGCGGGAACTTGCGCAATTCATTGTCAACAATTGCCTTATATCTTTCGTTTATCGTTTTCGACTTCTTGGTTCGATGACGTGTAGCCAAAGTCAAAACCGGTAAGTGTAAAATCGATAATAGTGACAGTCCCAAAAAAAGACCTAATGTTCCTCCGATATCGACAAAAAAACTTACGATATCGTAAGCTAATATTTCACTTATTTCCGTCAGTGCTGACTCACTACTCTTAAAGATGAAATTACTTTGGTTCCCGTACCTATTTCTAACTCTATTAGAGTACAACTTTAACCTAGCTTCAGTACAAGATTTTTTACAGGAACAATGTATTGTAGGAGAAATAGTTGTCATGATGTCTACCGATTTCAATAAAACTTGAAATGCTATGGATGCATTATCCAGAGTGCTGCAGTCAATCATCTTCATCGCATTCGGCATAAATGGTAACCTAAGATAAAATAGCTTAACATTCTTTTTAAAATGTACAGACGTACTGCATCTGCATCAATATAGTCAGAAATTGCCTAGTCCTTAGACTGTAGAGTGTGGAGATTAACCATATTAAACATTACTATCTTTACCAACAATCCATTTTGAGAAATTTCTTCTTGAGACAATTATCCACGCATCGTTGTGTTAAAGTATTTTTCGACTCGCACGGTGAGTTTCGAGTGTTTAGAAATTTGTACTTGTTAGCGCAGATGTAAAAAATTGATTGTAAATTAGGAATTTAAGATTGACAGATCTTACTAGTTTAATTGCGTAAGAAATCGTCACGTCGTGCTGAGATAGTAATGATAAGTCATAGTGATATGGAAGTAAACTGTCGATCGCAAACTGTAAACGGTTTATAATTTTTGTTAGAAATACAAAAATTTATTTTGTCTTTGTCGAGGATAATTTCCAATATCGAGTGACGTATTCGTGAATCCGATTTTAAGAAGAAACTAAAATTCTAATTGTAAGTAAAAAAATACAATATGCGGTATAACCACAATGGTACTGAAAGTAAATCGAGTCACGAAAACGCCAACAACAATTACCAAAGTCAATAATAATTTTACACTTACTGCAATACGTGGTTCTTTACAATACGTTGGGGTTTGGAAATGAACGTGAAGAGCGGTTTTTATACTTATTTTCTTATCTACAATTTGTATTTTTGCATTATTATTATTACTGTAATCAATCGCAGTACGTCTGCAACTCATTACTTAGTTTGATGACGGTTACTGAGCTGAGTGCCGAAAATTTATCAGAAAACTGTATCAGTGATTTGTCGAGTGAGTATTCGGATTTATCCGAATTAACACGCAGGTCAGCTATGACCTTTTTGTCCTAACCAATTTTAGATAATAAGCGTTTATTTAATCACGAATATCTTTTTATTTCACTTACTTCGACTAGTTTTACTCTTTCAATGATTGGAGTAACGTTGGTTGCTATCCAGAATTTTGAGAAATTTATTGGACGTTGAATAGGCTCAAATGCAATTTCAATTACATGCTCCGAACATTTTTGATAAGTTTTCTTTGTAATTTTATCCCAGTACGGCATTACTGCGTCGGTGTGAACGTTACCAAATGCAACTGGCGGCATTGTGAAAGATTCGGTGTTCGATTCAACGTCAGTGCGCACAGGACTCGATAAGTAATATTCAATTCTGTCACAAATTTGATAAATGCACGTCAAAGCACACGATATTCCAATAACCAGCCAAATAAAACGGAAAAATTTATTGGAAATTTCCAGACGATAATTGTAAAAATTCTCAATGTCGGTAGTTTCTTGCTGTTGAAGTTGTGACATTCTATTTACAACAACACTTCGTATTTGTTTTTTCAATATTAAGCTCATTTGTCTGACGTTACGTGACATTGTACTCGGTGAAAACTAAAACGAATTGTGATTTTTAATTTATTAAAACGCGTGAAAAAACGATTGCGTGATGAATAACCTTAATTGCAAAAAATATTTAATGTCGCCTACCTATATTGTTGACTACGCTAATCAAATGAGGTGAAAACTACTATTAACGTCGCAATGACGTCGTTATAATTCGCAGCAACTCAAGAAAGGGTCTTGTTTTGAGAAAAACTGCAGCGAAACTCAATACCATATGTTTGAATTGTTCATGTTTCTCAGAGAAGGTAATAATATGTTATTTATGTCTTCTCTGTTTTCATTTTAAACCATTAATTTCATTTGATTCTTAAAGACATTAGTTTGAATGATTTGTTTTTCTCAGGAATAGATAATGACATGTTATACTGTACGTGTGTTTTCTAGGTTTTCATTTTAATCCATAAATTGAATTTAGTACATTTTTTTCGTTCTCGTTTATTGATTGTTGCATTCGTAAGCGTTCTGTGTAATGAAAATATACCGTACATTGATTTTTTAGGGGGTCCACTATTTATTTTTCAAACTTGAAATTCGTAGTTGGCGATTTCTGAGAAAAGCAATTTTTGTTTTTTCGGTTTGAAATTTGTAGTTGGCGATTTCTGAGAAAAGTTTTTTTTGAAAATATTCGCCATTGTCACTCGGACAACGAAAGAGAAATACCAACTGGATTGCATCGGAATATTTATTTAGCTTTTGACTAAACAAAGTCATCAACTATCGATAATGAAATAAAAGTTGTAGATTTTACAGTTAGATTTGGATTTCTTGTCCCAGCCATAAGGAATCTGAGGAAATTACTCAAATGAGGAATAAACGTTTTATACAAGTACTCCGTATTTGATATAAATTATTTTACAAATAATTTGTCAAATAATTTGTCAAATAAGTTGTCAAATAAGTTGTCAAATAAGTTGTCAAATAATTTGTCAAATAATTTGTCAAATAATTTGTCAAATAATTTGTCAAATAAGTTGTCAAATAAGTTGTCAAATAAGTTGTCAAATTATTGTTATTGATTTTTAAACTAAACAAATTTAATTACTCCTCGATCTATTAGGAATCAAACTCGACACATTCGCAACTTGGATTTGGCTGGACGTGACGGAATATCTTATCTCTCCAGAATTGTCATCGATTAGAGAAGATCCAAATTGAAAATCATAGATCTACCACTACGTGAAACGTCAGGGACTAGATTTAAAGATAAATTTCAATAACTTCGACCTTCCGAAAAATGACGAAGCCAGCTCAAAGGTAGGTCCATTTTTCATTAAAAAATTTTCTGAGGATTATGCTGATTAAGATTTGTTGAATGCTATTTATCGTAATGAGGATGGTAAAAAACTAAAACATTTTAAAACTTATTCGAGAAAAGATGGAAAAATTGTAAAAATCGTAGAATAACGGTAGAATAACGGTAAAATAATTGTCAGTGATGAGAAAAAGGGGTTGCCGTGTAAAGTGAAACTCAATACCATATGTT